>JAHWFP010053995.1:60874-146020 GCA_023313725.1 Lithobius niger | reverse complement strand
GGGAATTAATTGAGAAAATAAATTGAAGCCCTAGAAAGAAAGGGAAACACTAACATTTTTTTAACCCTCTCGGGCCTGGTGTGCCCAAAACGGGGACACCCTAAGTACACTGCGAGCTTTGTGAGAGGGTCCCAGGGAACCCGAGTAAAGGTAGCAGCAACAGCCCAGTGGTCACCGTTCTCGTCTTCAAACCAAGTGACTGCTATAGTTCGAATCCCATGACACCTACTGCATACGGCGTTCTAAAAATAAATGCTTGGAAGTTAATTCGGGTCCGAAAGGTTTAAGATTGCATTTTAGGTCAAAGGAATCTCCACCCTTTCTTGGCTATTAAGACTATTAAGGCTATTGAAAAAAAAAAATGAAATGTGAAGATAAGAAAAACGTGAAAATATATTTAGTCTCAATCAAAAATCAAAAGTGGGAAAAGGGGCCACCAACTTGGGAATGGTTCGGCCCTTCAAAGAAGTAATATCAGCTGACCAAAACATTATCAAGTTCAATTCCATCGGTCAATTGCTCAAAGGTTAAATTATTAACTTTAAAATCGCTGCTTTTTGTAGCAGTGTTCTAGTTTTTCTTTCTGTAGTATTTATTAGTCGGTTGGATTGCACTAGATTGCAATGTTTGAACTGTTTATATCAGACCTTTGAAGGGCTGAACATTTCTCAATTTGATATCTCTTTTTACCCATTTTGGTTTATAGTATCTTATCACTTTTTGTGTGATGTGGAGTTAAAGAGGTAGCACCGTTATTACGATCATATTTTGTAGCGTTTTGCTTTAACAAATTAACATTGAACGTCTTTCACAACCATTTGAAATACGGAAGTAGAAACTGGGAGTGGTCAAGGCCAGGTTGCTTGGAGTTGGTCGTTTGAAGGACTGTTTGGCGCCGATTGTGCTTGAGTTGGTAAAGGGATGACAAATGAACATTCGTGAGATAATATATACTAAAGCATATACTAAAGTCCAAGGCCCACTTGTGGTATATCGTTGGAAACGTCCGTAAAGGTCATTTCCTGGTGCGTATGAACTCTGTGACCTGGGTGAACACGTATGCGCAGATAGTTTGGGGATCGTAGAGACTTTTTTTGTAAGAGAGCTTGAACATTCAGACTGAGGAGCTCATGCGAGCAACAGCCATCTTGAGAACTGAATCAATGTTTCGTTTTACTAGTAGCCATCGTAATGGTATGTATTGCTACAAAGCATCACCTTGTAAATAAACTGGTTGTAAATAAGGTAAATACAACCTAGCGTTTTGGTTATTTTATTGGTTGTGCTGTGGCCAGTTCGTGATAAAGAGATTGGTCCGTCTATTTGCAAACAACATTCAACACTGGGGCAAACCACCAATTGGCACCCCTTTGGGCCCTACCATTAAATCCCAATTGCAACAATTTCTTATTTAGTGGTTGACTTACATCACGTAATTGCCTGCCAGAACAGTTCTAGTGATACCCATCAAGCTGTCAGCTCGTATACGCACAGTTTCATAGAAATAGAAATAGACGACGCGCGAGGCATCCACCCAAACCCAAGCGGAAGATGTTAGGTGGAATATACCACCATCAGGGCAGTTGTTTTTTGCCGCATGAGGGAGGAAACCGGAGTACCCGGAAGAAACCCTAGTGCAACGGGCGGGAAACAACTGGAGAAAAACCCGTAATGTACACTGCCCTTCACCAGGATCGAACCTGGGTCTGTAAGAAGCCAGCGATGTACAGCTGGGACCAGAACGCCTATCGAATCTGACGCCCCAGTGCTCGCAGCTACCCGTGCATCCAATATTTTGAGCTCTTCCCAAAACTTGGCTGTTTTTGAGCAGGTGGTGTATGGAATTTAACACTGGATTCGACAATGTTTTTTTTTTCGGTGGATTTGGTTTTCCGTGTACATTTTAACTCAAGTGAAACTTAAATCATATAAGTTTTTTTTTTTACGGCACACTTGACGTTTTTGTTTGTAATATTATTTTGCCTACTATAATTCCCCCGTAAATGAACGCCTAAAAGGCCCCGCAAAGGCCCGTTTATCATTTCAGTTGAGTTCCCCTGCCATTAAGTCCCAAAGATATTTTAGTTTTGGATTCCTGAAAAAACGACTCCAATAACGTAAAGACTCAACACAGGATGGACTTTGGAAAGTTCGCGGCAATACAATGGAGGAATGTGAACGCCGAAAATATTAATAAACAAAATCGGAACGTTAAATGTTTAGAGTAAGGGTGTAAAAGTCAAAACTTATAGAAGGAACACGGACAAGTTTTGACATTCAGGGTCTAGGTGTAAGATTTCGTTATGAGGCTGGTAAGGATTAGACCCTTACTACTCGGTGGCTAGTTTAGTTCTAGTCTATTCCGACAGAACGTGTGTATGAGCGGTTGTAGTAGGTTTTCTTTGTTCTTAGAATGGAACTTTAAGAACACAATTTTCTTGTGTAGTTTGGCATTTTGTATTTTGATGTGTAAGAATTGTTTATTATATTTCGTAGATTTACGGTAGAGGATAACCAATAATGCTCTCTGCTGCAAATATGCTGCCATGTTACTAAATCGAAAAATATTTTCAACATAAAGCAAAGCAGGAAACGTATACCATACTACCACTGGATCATCACATGGGTCATTGTAGGAGGATTTACAGTTTTTTGTCAAAATGTATTTATTGCTAGCCATCTGGTCGTAAGGGTCTAATGCTTACCAGCCTCTTCCACAATTTTAACCTAGACCCTGACTGTCAAAGCTTGTCCGTGTTCCTTCTAGGTTTTGACTTTTAGACCTGTACTCTCAACATTTAACGGTCCATTTTTTTTTTATAAATTCGTGTTACTTTTAGAATTGCAGCTAAACTGTAAAACAGTGCAGTTGACGGTCAAAGCTGAGAGATTAACACGGAGACCCTACGCTGACCCTTACTAACACTTGTAATAATAGAAACAAATCCTTTATCTTCAGTCTACGTCTTGCAGCTGGCGTTTGCTAACTGGCATTGTTGCATAATAACAATGTTTAAAAACAATGTAAAACAATCAATCTGGTCGTTTAGAACTCCATAACCCCTAAACCATTTGACCGATTAGGAAAGGCCCTATGGAAAGGGCACATCTGCAGAGCAATACCTGTAAAATGATCTAAGAACCATCTCTATAGTGCAAATGGTTTGACTTGTAGAAAGGACAGACGAAAGGCACATCCCCAGAACAAGACCAAGACCAAGAAAAAGAAGTTGTCTATTTGGCCATTGTCTGTATCTCGGGTTTGACTGGACCGAATTTCACAATTTTGGGCTGCAGACAGACCTTGACTAGTCAAGCCGAGATTCCAAATTTGATTAAAAGATGTTTACTTTTGACGGAGTTATAAGCTCTCAAAGTTGAAAGTTTAACACAGAGATTCTAGATCGACATATCGCCAGTGTTAATACGCGAAGTGTTTGTTGTCTGGGAAGGAAAAATGCATGGAAGTTAGTAAAGTTGAACGACAACACACCAAGTAAACTAAATCCACCCAAAACCAAAACTGGTAGAAAAACCCGCCAAGTTTCCAAAAACAGTCGGCCTTTGAAGGTAGTGATATCATTCAACCAGGGAAAGGCCGCCAAGGTTAATCCTATTAGCCAAGTTAATCACACCGACTAATAGCTCGAAAGTTAAATGAAAACTTGAAGATTGCTACTCGCTGTAGCAATCTTCAAGTTTTCATTTAACGTCCAAAGTATTATTGGGTGCGATTAACTTGGCTAATAGGATTGACCTTGGTGGCATTTCTCTGGTTGAATGATATCACTACCTTCAAAGGCCGACCGTTTTTGGAAACTTGGCGGATTTTTCTACCAGTTTTAGTTTTGGGTGGATATCACAACTTGCGTAGGACTGCAGAACGTACTACATAAGGTTACACCGTCTGTTTAAGATGCTTCAATCCCATTTTTGAACACACTGGCTAGCAATCGCTGATTTCGTTCGCTTCTCACTCAATCAGCGCAACCCCTTCAGTTGTTTTGTTTATCCCTGCACTTTCCCCTTAATGTTTCAAGATTTCGTTCACATTTAGTCGTGCAGAAACCCCCGAACGTCGCTGTTACTAAAAAAGCAGAACGCGAAGAAAACACACGTTGACTACAGGTTAAAGGAACATTTGAATTTCTCAGAAAACAAAGATCAACTATGCAGAATCGAGCTGAGCTGACACACGCTAAATCTAGACACACGCTAGTGTATTGCTGTTAAGGAACTAAGACCTCGTATCACCATGGAATTTACAGCTTTGAAGGTACACAAATAAAAACGTATTAGGGTTCACTCGAACAAACACTTTACTTCAGGCTGAAAAAAATACATACCAACCAACACACATAAAAAAATAAATGCAAACAAAAACAAGAACCAAACACAAAAATCGTAAAAACGCAACAAATTGACTAAACAAAAAACGAATTCGCCATTTAGAAAAAAAGCATTAGAACTCGTATCCCAAGAAATTCACAGATGTGAATGTATTAAAAAAAAAAAACAGATTCACACGAACGAAAGGGCTAAAGTTTCAACTCCAATTACAGTGAACAAGGATTGTGATATACCAACGTCTATTATAAGCATACATGTACATCACTACCCAAACAAAGCAATTTATTTCACGTACTAAAAATTTATACACAAATTAAGAACATATCCTACATTCACATCCATGTTCCCTGGAATTGGAGTTGAAATTATAGTTCGTTTCGTTCGCGTGAACTCTAATTTGTTTTTTATTTTTACACCCTTCACGGCTGTTAAATCTCGGGATGTGAGCTCTATACTAATACTTTTTTTCTAAACGGCAAAGCCGTGTTTTTTTTTGTTTAGCTAATATTGAAATATGCCAACATTATTAAACTCCGAAGAGGCAATAACTACGTCAGACTTAACGATAACTGTGCAGTGTAATGTGCAATGAAATTAATTTGCTAACTTATTAAGAATTTTCTCCTGTCAAAATTGGTACTTGCAAGTAGGCTACTAACGGTAATTACATTCGGGATTCAATTATCCGGCAGAATTAGGAAGCAAGATCGTGCACATTAGCCTTTATGACCCGAAAGTCAACATCGGTAATTAGGCCAGTCATTTTGATGAAATTTATTAATTGCTGAATTTTCGTCGTGCGATAGGTTAATGAAAGAAAGTAAATACCGTTGGTACCGAGCAGTGGTGATCTTTTACTCACAGAACACCTAAAAGCCGCACTGTATATTTAAAACCTGTACCGAGTTGACAATTACATCCCTTCTATACGAAGGCAAAATCTCGGGCTATGCCTATATCCTATTGAAACTTCGTCTCGAACTTCTACACGATAACTCGAGTGGGCCCCGAAGGGCTGCTGCGTTTTTTACATCAGGTCTTGCGTCTCGACTGCTGACCCCAGCGAGGGGTTCGACAAAGACAAAAAAAGTATACGAGATTTGAAAATCTGTATATCTTCCAACGGGTTTACGGTGATTTACATTTATGGATTTTCGGGGATTTAAAGATTTACAAAATATTTACGTAAGATTTAATGATTTACATGAAATTTTGCAAGATTTACACGTATTTGCAGAAGATTTAAAGATTTGCATAAAATGTTGCAGATTTACAAATTTGAAAATTTACATGAAGATTTGCAGATTTACTGGGATTTAATGATTCACTAAAGATTTAAGCAAGATTTAATGATTTACATGAGATTTTTTTCAAGATTTACACAGATTTAGAGAAGATTTAAAGCTTTACATAAAATTTTGGAGATTTACACAGATTTAAGGATTTACATGAAGATTTGCAGGATTTAAAGATTTACCAAAGATTTAAGTAAGATTTAAATGATTTACGTCAGATTTACATAATTTACAAGATTTGTACAAGATTTAAGGATTTGAATGATTTACACAAGATTTACAACGGATTTATCAATATTAAATCTTGGATGTACGAGATTTATGGCTTTGTCGAACCCCTCAGCCTCAGACTTCACACAAAACTCAAGCATCGACTTTCCATCGCTGCCAATGCTGATGACAATAAAAAGGTAATGAAGGGAAAATGAGGACGCGGTGGTACATGGAAGACGGGAAGGAACAATAGCAACGTGGCGAATGTTGCAGTCAGGTAAAATGAACTTCCGATTCTCAGGCACTCGTTAGAAAGGGTTGGCTTCTGGTTGTCTCATTGAGAAACCATGGTTTTTTCTTGCGTAAAAATTTGGGAGCAGAACCCCAACTGTCTCATTGTCCAGGGTTCAATGTGAAAGGAGTACCAAGTTGCCAAGGTTCATGCAGCACTACGATTAGGAAAGAAGTCAACCAGGTATAGACAAAGAGTTAGCTAGATAACGCGCCAACCGCGCAGTCAAATATTGTCATAAAATCTTAACTCTTTTACCGTGTTACTGTGAGTAATTCAAGTTTCGTATATGAAAATCCGTTTCTATACTTTGTTCCACATTATGTTTTCAGAAAACTGACTGTATGACGCCACGTTTTCTTCCACTATGAGTGCAAAATATCCGTAAACATCCCATTCGTAAACTCTAACAGTAACTTTGTTGAGTCTACAAGTGTGATGTCCACATATTTTTGCACTCTTAGTGCAAGGAAACAAGTCGTCATCCAGTCAGTTTTCTGAAAACATGATGTGGAACAAACTATAATAAACTGGATAAACTGGACAAATATCACAATTGAGTGGGACATATTTTGTTCATTGCCAAGTACTATAACTTCAAAGGTTCTTGTAAAATGGTATTTTCGTTTTGAAGCAGAGGACGTTAACGGATATCCTGCATTTTACTTCAACACAGAATGCCGAAAGTGCTGCTCGTGATTTCCACAATCTTCCATTTATCTATAGATGCAAGAATATATTAAGTGTCACGATTTCCAACTGAGATCACAAGAGCTTGTATATGACGCCACGTTTTCTTCCACTACGAGTGCAAAAAATCCGAAAACATCCCATTCGTAAACTCTAACAGTAGCTTTGTTGAGTGTACAAGTATGATATCCACATGTTTTTGCACTCTTTGTGCAAGGAAACGAGTCGTCATCCAGTCAGTTTTCTGAAAACATAATGTGGAACAAAGTATAGTGTGCAGTACGTGCCGCACGGATTAGACGGAAAATTAACTAACATAAGGGAAAAAAAACATTAGAGCTTGTATCCCCATGAAATTCACAGTTGTGAAGGTTCACAATAAATACTGGTAGAGTTCACTCTAACGAAAAGACCTACAATAATTTTTCAATTCCAGGGAACAAGGCTTGTTTTTACTCTTTGGTAATGTCAGAATGTCAATACAATCTGTGTTTAAAATCTGTCGTTTGGGTGTTGTGCGGGTGTTTAAGCGTGTGTGTTTTTTTTTTTAATTTGCGAAGTAGTCGTTTGTTTTGTTTGTCTCGATTATTGATGTGCATACGTGCATTAGCACGTATAATGAGTATATTACACTAATACTAGATGGATCCGTGCATACGCACGGTGATTGAATTTCTTGAACTTAGCCTCTCCCGGTGTTTCGTCGTGTTAGTAAAGTAACTGGTGCTTTCAATTTCTCTCCCCCCCCCCCTCGAGCTTCTGTGACCCTAGTTGAATTGTTTAAAATAGTATGCAACAATAGGCACATTCTGCATCAATGATAAACAGACTATGGTGAGATGGAAAAATTAGCAAATAAACTATACTAATAGTAACAAGTTGTAAAGTTATAGTGCTAGCACGGAGAGGCACTGCACAATACTACTGCGAGCACGTAAGTAAGGAAGTAAGGAAGAAACTACAATGGAAGTCCTGGATAACCTCTGATGCGCAATAACACACAGGTGACCCTGGATAGGTTATGAGTTACCGGATTGAGGTGAGGGGACTGAGGTAAAGGACACACCAAAACATCATACCCGTTCGGCCTGCCATGCTTCATGGGCCCCAGCTAGTTTTCAGAAAAAGGATCAGAAACAAAACCCACAAGTGTGAAAGAACCCGCCAAGTTTCAGTCAATCAAAATAGTACTATCTGAACAAATATGGCTGCCACGAAGTTGCTAACATTGGTTGTTAACGTCTGAAGTAACAGTCGGATTAGCTTGGCAACTAATGTGGCAACTTCGTGGCAGCCATTTTTGTTCAGAAATCACTACTTTTGACTGATATTTGGTGGGTTCTTTCACCTTTCTGGGTTTTGTTTCTGATATCACGTGCTTTGGATTTTTAGAATTGCTCAGCTAACAATGCTGCAATATATAAAAATGGTGCAACAAGGAGGCGAAGTGCACACGTGAAGGATCCTTTCATATATATAGCTGAAGTTTGAAGGTAGTTTGAAGGTCGTTTTGTTGACCAAATTTGTCATCCACAATTAGGAGTCTTCAGGAGTGTTTATAAAAGTTTTCCATTGTTACTATTAAAGTGTAATTCGACTGAATTGCCCTTTAAGGAAAGACTACCTCCTCTCCAATTTGGTGCATGCTTACGATGTAATGTCTCGGATATCGAGAAACGAAGAGCGTTTAGTATAATCCCTTGATTAAACCCCAACTTCCTTTCGGTGTTGTTGGTCGGTGGGTCATATTTCACTCTTATCTCTAGAAGACCGCACTTGGGAAGTTAAAATGTCTGCTGACCAAAGACTGATGTTCCCCTTCCATGTGACGTTGTAGCAAATCTTGTGAAAAGCCCTCGATTTATGAATAGCGCTCGGCCTCGAAACAAATCTTCAATATTACGGTACTACGGTCGAAGCGAGGAGACGCTTCAACGCCGATCAATATGGCCTGAGGGGGAGAAAGGAAGTGACGTGTGAGGTGCTAAGCTCTTGCAATCTACTCGCAACATGAGGCGAACAGCACAAAGCAATATTCTTAAGTTGCTTCCGGTACACAGCGCCTTCTATTATTATGGTGTGTCTTGTGTGACAGTGTGACGTTAAGAATTGCAATGAAAGTTAAGTCAACCAGACAAGAACGTACAAAGCAGACAAGACTGCGTTTTTTTTAGGTCAAGGTTTTCTGGCAGAGATTGACAGAAATAAGATGACACAAGCCCCTGAAGCAGTTACCGAGGGCTGGAGATTTATTACTACGCTTTGATGGAGGTTTATTACTACACTTTGAAACCCTAGATCTTCAGGCGATTTCTTGTAAGATCGGGATCAAACGTGATACAAACTTAGGGCTAGGTGGTTCTGGTGCTGCTGAAATTTTCAGATTTGTTTGATAGCTTAAACACGGAATTCGTGGTCGCCATGCTAACTAGCGATGATTACGGCATACGTTTTGGGTGGAGGGGAAGTGGAGGAGTCTTGGAGGAACTGTGCAAAAAAATACCAAGACAATTGGTCATTAGGTTAAGAATAAAAACAGCTTAGGTAAGATTATGAAAACGTTTTGAGGATGCTACTGTGCAATCACACTTTTGTATTTGTTACCATATATCTGAATTAGCGATGTATTTAGTCAGTGCCATCATGCGATTCACATGCATTTAAGAGGTTAAAGCCGACATCCTTAGCGCCGATGCACACGTGAGTTACCGCATTTTGCGGTCGCCGCTGCGGTACCGCATTTGCGGTTTGGTTTACGTGCCATCTGTTGGGTACTGCACACGTACCTGCGTCGACGTTGCGTTACCGCCCGCCGCTCGTGTGGTCGTTTTGCACCGCAATTCCCCCCGTCAACGCAGCGGTACCGCAGTGTTAAAAAAACGCAATTGCGTCTCTGAGTACTTTGGGTGACTTAAGCGGTGCACACGTCCGCCGTTTACCGTAAAAGCGTTACCGAAAATGGCGTCCAGTTTCGAAGAAATAGACATGGAATTGTTTATTGGGGGAGTAAAGAACTATCTTGAAATATTAAGTGTTACTGCAGAAATGATTGAAGACTCATAGGGAAGTAATTAAAGAACTTATCCTATTTGTGTAGTTAATCTGCAAAGGATATATAACATTTTCCCCTGGTACGTCTTAAATCAGTACATCAATGTACCAAAATTCGTCGAATATATTTTTTTGTTCACGAGGTAGGCGAAAAAAGCAACATCGTCTCATTGGTTTCAAACTATAATTTTTTTTGTACGTGAGGTTAGGGAACCGAAAGTGTACATACGTCACCAAAGCGGCACCACACTTGTCAACGCACATTAATAAAAAGCACGTGTGCATTGATTGGCTGCGCCACCATGTCCAGAAAACGCACGTGTACACCGGTGCTTAATCTCCAGAGCAGTGGCGAATACCATCTTACGCACTCTCGAACTTTAACAGTGACATTTTTTGTTTTTATTTTTACTGACGACGACTCAGCTATTACAGCTACAAACGTTAACATCCTGGCCGAGTAATGACGTAGCTTAAGTTCAGCCATTCGTCAAAAAAAAAAAGAAAAACTTGTAATTCAGGCCTAAATTTAATACTTATAAAAAGTTGTTGAAAAATGAATGTTCAAAAATGCATGCTTTCGGTCATGCAGTGGAAGCTGGTAGTTTTCCTAGTAACCACTGCATCCTGAATCTTTTGGGTTTTGCTCATCTAAACTACTATGTCGTTGCAACTACATTAGAAGTAGTTATTTTAAACTAATAAAAGTCATTAAGACAACATTAAAGGCCTTTTTCCTGCGTGTGAAGCTTATTTATTTTACAAAGTCTGCATAAAGGAGTAATATTTAATAATGCAGATGTGACCAATTCAAGGGCCCGCGCTCTCTCTACCCATTGCTGCGTTCGACTACTTCCTAGTGAATGTCGCTTTTATCTCTAGATGCTTAATGCCTCAATACGTAAGTGAGATTCAACCGTAGCGTTTATTAAGTTGTGACATTCTACGGTAAGACAGTTCTTTTGTGAGTGTTCACGAGAAGTAAACAGGTCATACAGATTCAGCACAGCAAGCAGCGTTGTAAGGTCACTGGAGGCCCAAATAAAAAATATTAAACCCCCACATAACAGTGAAACAATTTTGAACTGATCATCTCAGCAAAAAAGGACAAGATTTTGGCAGTGAAATTTCAATGCCAATCAATAGACCTCAAAAGCCATTTTTCAAATTCGACAACCTGAAGTGCAGTAGCTTTACTTTTTGCCTCATTGAGTCGAGGGGAAGCCTGGAGCAGTTGTCTTCCTCTTCCCCACCCTTACTCAACACAACACAACACAACATACGAACTTTAACCCATCGACTCCCAGCTATGTACCCGTATATAGCTGGTTTTTTACGTGCCATGTGTACATATACACGTATAGGTCTGTTGCAAGATTTGACTGCATATTCTCATGGCTCACAAGTCCAACACCTTCACCGCTCAATAAGAATTGGCAGCTCCACATTTGGATAGTTTCTTCCGTTAATCCTCACCAAGTACGAGCTGGTAAGTCACGGGATAGGACAAAATTAAAACAATTTAGCTTCCCCTATTTAGGATTACGCCTACATCAGTTTTTGTGTTAGTTTTTTTCTGGTTTGTTTTATGTGCGTTACTGCTAGTTCCATAAGCTTAAGTTACAACTAACACTTCCCCCTCCCCATTTCTCTTTTTAATATTTCAAGCTGTAAATATGTACTATTTATATTAATTTGTTTTTGAGTAGCAAAATTGTTGGTTATAACTAATCATAACTTGATGGCATTACTGAAGTAAATTCGTGCGCTATGTGTTAGTACGAATAATATGGGAATCGACTCACCGCGTGGAACACTACGAATGAAAAATTTAATTGACTTGATAAAGACATGCCAACCATGGCTCAAAATCGGTATTGTGAGCCATCTTGCCACAGTGGGTCAATGAGGAGACTTGGTGGAATTTAAAACCATGTATGGTGAAATGTAATGATGAATTAATGCATGTCAGTAAGTTGGAGGGAGTAGGATTCACTTCTATGTTGGATAGGATCATACGTAATCAGAAGTTAGCGGCAGGGGATAGAATACACCTTTCGGCCCTCGGCCAAAAAAAAAAAACTTACTGAAGCCATTAAACGATGTTCAGTGTTGACGGGACTAGAACAACTACCGGGAAACTACCTTTTATTAAGGGACCAAGTGTTTGTCCCAACTATCCTTCTATAAGACAAACTGTGTTGGATATATACAGTGTTGCTGCAAAGGGTAAATCGCCTATTGCTGGACTAGGTAAAAAAAAAAAGAGAAGCGTTCTTGAGTGCTTATTATTTAATGTAAGGAGTCGTAAGTCCAAAGTCTTCAAGCTTCACCATTTGTTATCTGTTGGGAAAATGGGATTTGATCCGAATTGTTGAGTCATGGCTTGATAATACAATACCAGACCAGATGCTTCTTTAAGAGGAGATCGTGGCTCAAATGCGGGTGGCGTTGCAATATTCTTAATGGATAAATAGATACCAAATTTAATTGCTACTTCTGATGAGTCAGAAGCGCTTTGCTTTGACCTTGGAAGTGATCTCAGAATAGTTCAGGCTATATTCCAAACAGCAGGGATGATGTGGCAATTCAAAATATGAATATTCGATCATGCACATCGTTATTTGATCATGTACATCGTTATGCAACATAGTGGTAGGAGATAGTGGTAGGAATATGTCACGCATTAACTGGGCATACTCGAGGTATGACAACAATAAACAACAATCTTTTTTTTTTGTTGTATTACGGAATTGGGATTTAATCGACTGGTGACAAAACTCACAAGAGGGGGAAAATGACCGCTTGGTATTTCATGTGGAAGTTAAGGAACGCTTTGGTAACAGCGATCATAATATAGTATGCTTTCGCGTTGCTCTAACCAAATATCTTATGGGAAACCAACTGTACAAAAATATATCCATTATGAAAAACTACACAAAAGCGTTAAGACCTATAATTGGCCAGCAATTATTGATAAAACTTCCAATATTAATGAACACTGGAACGTATTTCATCAGCCTCGCTTAAAAGCTGTTAATCTTTGTACAACAAGAAATTCACTTAAACGAGAAAAGAAAACGGAAAACCAAACATCCGCCTATTATGAATAAACTCTTAATAAAAAGAGGAAATTATGAAAAAAACTTCGACTATCAGCTGACAGTAATAATAAAACTGCATATAAAATCTGCTGCAGCGATCTTAAAAATGAAATTGTGAATTTTGACATCAGCTGTGAAAAGTGTGTAATAGCCCAGGGTAACCAGGCATCCCTGACCCGGGATTTTTTTTAAGAAAAAAAAAACTGGCGTTATCTGGTGAAATTCTGCCTCTTCACTCTAAAGGAAAATTGATTTTTGATAGTAAAGGGAAGGCGAATAAACTTAACGTCGTTAAGGATCCTGAAATAATAATTCTCAAATGATAATGGTAATTTACCCGCCATTATCATTAAAATCGGATTCAAAGTTTGATAATATTAAATTTACAACAATAACAGTTAAGGAATTTTCGTATCCTTAAAAAATACTTATTCATGTGGCCAAGATGGCTTTTCTGCAATATTCTACAAAGAGTTCGTACACGAGTTATGCATACCTTTATTTATAATTTTTTGTACCTCGATTGAAAGTGTTCAGTTACCACTTTCCTGGAAGGAGGCAATTGTTACACCTACTTACCTATGTAAAAGTGACAACGCAGCTGACGTAGTGAATTATAGACCAATATCACTAAGTAGTGTACCATGTCGTGCACTGGAATGTATTATTTGCGTACATTTGATTGAGTATCTTGGGGAGCACAAATTGCTGGATCCATCACAGTATGGTTTTACATCCCGAAGATCGACACTTAGCTGTTACAACACCTGGAGAATTGGACAATTACACTGGAGGAGGGAGCATCCGATTGATACGATAATGGTTGATTATGCGAAGGCATTTGATTCTGTATTTCACAAAAAGCTGTTATATAAACTAGCTAGTTTTGGCATTTCTGGTAATATCCTACGTTGGTTAACCAGCTTTTGCTTGATAGAACCCAATTAGTTATTCTATGCTCATTCCTTTTAGAACCAGTAAATTTAACCAGTGGGGTCCCACAGGACTCAGTCTTGGGGCCGTTGCTGTTTAATCTTTATAGTAATGATCTACAAAGTGATAACCCATTGGTGAAAATACAAAAATTTGTAGATGACTCAAAGTTATATCGATCAATTAATACCACATCTCATTATCAAGAACTAGTCGCAGCTTTGGAAGTTGTGGAAATTTGGTCTGCTAAATGGCAATTATCAGCTGCTGTACATAAATGTAAGATTTTTACTATGAGATCTAGAAACAAATCCTTAGCATATAAATTGATGAATACCACTCTTGAACATTGCTACTCACTGTAACCACATTGTTAACACTGCAAGACAACGGGTAGCTATTATTAAACGTGTATTTGTATCGAGAGATCGTTAAGTACTCATTCTGGGCGTTCTTCGTATTCGTAAGACCAATCCTGGAGTATGCCAGCCTGGTATAGTCACCGCACCTTATTAAGGATATCTACCACATTGAATCTGTGCAGAGAAGATTTATAAAGTATTTACCTGGTCTTAAATTTAAAAGCTATAACGAATGGTATTAAGGTGGCACGTAACCATTCAAAAATGATTTTTCGAAAAAAAAATCAAAATAATTTTTATTTTATTTTTAGAAACTTTGAACCTTTGGGAACATTTTTCCAAATTTTTTTTTTTTTTTTTGGTCATAAGAAGGACATTTCTATGGAGCTGGGGACTGAGTAATAGGTCAAGTGAAACTTTTATTTTCTTTTCTCTCTCCTGAACAATTTTGTTTTTCAGTTTTTCTACGTCGCTGTGAGGAACTGTAAAACCCACAATTTTGGTTCTATTTTGTTGAAATAAAGCATGCACTTTGGTATAAGTGGTACGTTGGATTTAAACCTAACAAAAAATGTTTAATGAAGTTGCAGTGTGAGTTAATAATATTTTTTAAATAAAAAAGCCTAATATTTTATATGAAAAATGGTAATTATTTTTAAATTGCCACTAAACTACTTTAAAAATGCTTTATTTTCTTCAAATTTTGGTTTAAAGGGATATGCCTCCCAGCGCCATTTTTCTCGACCCTCCACATCAAATCCGGCCCCAAAGGTCTATTTACTTACAGTTAGTCTTCCCCTTGCTAAAAATCCGTTTTAAAATGTGGCGTCTAGGAGATTTTCTGTTGAATATTACTAACTTTATTTACGTTCGTCCCGAACATAAATGATGCAACGCGCGCCTACAATGACCTTGGTAGTTTTATCTGTGTGTGCGCAGTATTAATTTTAATCTTTTGCTAGTAATTACTATGAGACCAAAAATCTAGAAGGCTAATGCAGTAAAAATTAAAATTAATTATTTCAATAGATCGCCGAAGCAAAATTATAAGACACTATTCTAGAAAATTATAAATTGTGATTTTAAAATACAAGAATCATTTAGGTTTTTGATGACACAATCAATGGGTTCACGCTGGCTGGACTATTAGGTGCAATGCCAATTGAGACAGTACTTAGTTTTTCGCTGCGAGGAACGAATCTACTGTCTCAGTTGACCTTAGCGGTGGTAAATACGCGGATGTGATCGTCGCATGGGTGTTGTGAGGCAGGCGGAAGGTTATAAGGCTGGCGGTATGTTGCTTTAAGTCCTAGCTCTAACGTTTACCTATCCAATGATGTGGAAAACTTTGAAAAATATTAATTAGAAAGGTTTTTACAAGTCTTTTACTGAAACGCAGATTTATGCTAATTAGGGTAATTAAGCCTAATTAGCATAATAATAAAAGTATTAAATTTTAGCTTAGAAAAAGTTCTTTGTAATCATGATGTGAGCATGAAATAGGCACGACACATTTTTTTGGCATTCAAACAAAAAAAAATTGTTGAATGGTTGTGTGCCACCTTTAAGTGCTATTCCTCTTGAAATGTGCACGCTTAAATGGGATCTTAGACTAACTTACTCCCTCCTGCATGGCCTGCGTGGTGTCAATGCCAGTCTTTATTTTGAGTGCATTACTGGTAATTGAACCAGGGGTCATCTGTTTAAACTGGTGGTAAAATCAGTTAAAAGGGACTATAGAAAATACTTCTCTAACCGTATTGTTAATATCTGGAATGAATTGCCAAAAGATGTTATGGCAACTTCTTTAAATGGTTTTAAAGCAAAACTTGTGGGTGTTGGTCTGGAGAGGCATCTGCGCTGGTCATGATGGATTGTGTAACTTATAACATCGTATGATTAATTAATTTGTTGATACGATGACAGTCATCCCAAGAAAGTATTTAATTGTGTTTTTATCTTGTGCTACAGGAATTTTGTTTTTTCTTTTCTCTTTGAACTATTTAGAAATTGTGTTTTTTTTTAGTCTATGTACATAACCATCAAGTTTTAATGTGGGAAGAGTTTGAGCGACAACTTTGTCCTTCTCTTGCCCTTGTAACTATGGCAATAAATTTATATTATTATTATTTAAATACACAAACTTGCTTTGAATTTCTTGGATGTATGACCCTTAAATGCAAAAGTGTGCTTTCCTTAACTCATATTCAGGCAGATTTCTCAAAATTTGGTCAAGAAGTTGTACATTATTTGCTGCACTTTCTAGTTCTAAAAAACTGTCTGCCAGGGCTTGTATCTTAAAGCTGCGTTTTATGATGTTTTCTTTTGTGCAGAGTTAGTTTGGTCTTAGTGGTATAGCCTTTGGTGCATTTTGTACACTTGTATGGCTTTTCTATTAAATAAACTCGTGCATGAATTGCTAAATAGTGCAAAGTTTTGAAAGCCTTCTTACACTGGTTGCAAACATGCTTCCTTTCATTACTATGAGCAAGGCCGTGCGGTTTCAAATCACGCTTTGTTTTAAAAGAAGCACCGCACTGTTCACATTTGTAGGGCTTTTCTCCAGTGTGTGATCTCGTATGCATGTTCAAGTTACAGTTTCTGCTGAAAGCAGCATTGCACGTGGAGCACTTGTACGGCCGTTCCCCAGTATGACTCCTAACATGACATCTTAGACCTTCCTTTTCGTTGAAAACCTTCAGACATTGTTCACATTTGAATCGCTTTTCTCCCGTGTGCGTCCTTACGTGTCTATCTCGGTCTCCACTGTAGCTGAATGACGAATCACATTCACTGCACTTGTACGGTTTTTCTCCAGTATGTATTCTAAGATGATCCTGTAACTTACCTTTGGTTCTGAATGCTTTACTGCATATTTGGCACTTAAAAGGCCTTGTACCACGATGTATTACCAAATGAGCATTAAGGCCGCCCCGCCTATTAAATGATGCATCGCATTCTTCGCATTTGTGCATTTTTTCACCAAAGTGACAGATATTGTGATTTACCAAGTGATCTTTTCTTTTGTACGATTTATTGCAAATAGTACATTTATATGGTCTTTCATCACTGTGGATGCGCATGTGTAACACTAAGTCCCTCCGACCATTAAAGGATCCACGACACTCTTCACAATTGTATGGCCTCTCGTTTCTATGGACTCTGTCATCGTGGGCTTTTAATTCTCGTTTAGTTTTAAAGGAGGAAGGGCACGTTTTGCAGCGGAATCTTTGGTCGTTTGCATGAATACTGTCAAGATGACTCATTTTTATAATATGTTGCTTAACCACAACTAAGTGGAACCACTCTCAAAGTGCTGCCGTCCTGAAAAAGAAAGGAAAAATAGATTGCAATTTTCAGATATTTAGCGTCAATTTCAGTAGACATAACTTGCATTTCAGCTTAACAGTGGAGTAACTATAGGGTTCTGTACTGAGGGCGCAACACTAGCCTACCAATATCAGCTATGGTTTGTGGGGGAGCATTGTGAGCTTTTCTATTTTCCTGCATTATCTGTCCTTATAAAATGCCGTTGGAAACATTTCTACAAAATCAGTGTTACTGACTGCATTATACACATAAAAAAATTGTAATGTAACTCTTTTAGTTTTCATACTAGATACTTATTTGTTATAAATACAATTGGTTTTCAGGATAGTTAAGGTTTTTAAGCTATGCAAAATGTGAGTAGCCCAATTTGCTGAATAAGCCTTCAAAATCTTACAGAGGGGGCGAATCGTCTCTTTGTCCCCCCCCCCCCATAGTTATGCCACTGCAGCTTAACAAATGTTCATGGGGGTATCCAGCACGGGGTAAATGGTGCAACCGCAAATTGTGACTGTTCAAGCTTTTCCCTGGTTTCGTCGTGTTGTTGCTGTTTATTCGTTTCCAGGAGCCAATAAAGAATTTATTAGAACCGAGAAGAATCGGAATTCATTTAAGAACATCTTCCAGTGTAAGACGGAAATTTCCATATCAAAATCGACTTTTTCACTATACTAAAAATTAAACGAACGCCTCCGTTCCTCTTAGTGACGCACGGTGCGAACTTTTCATGCAATGCTGGTGTTAGTCTGTTGGTCTGTCGCCACGATAACTTTTGAACCCACTGTCCGGTTCATTTAAAATTTTCCACGTGATTTTAATGGCATATTTGTGAATTTCAGTTCGTATATCAATAAAATAATTGGTCTATCGGGGATTTTTACTCACAAATGCCATTAATCAAACATCATGAGCGCAACAATAGTTAAAAACATTATTCAGGGAAATTAATAAGAAATTAATATACAACTAAAAAACTTGACACACAGAACGAATAGAAACCTAAAAGCACTCGCGTCAGAAAAATGTATGACTTTGTTAACAATGAAAAACTCGCCAAATCTACCTGGCACTAACTCGCCAAATCTTTCCTTCCCTTTACTAAACTGCGTCAGAGGAAAACCGAATATTAAAAAAAATATATACGATTATGGTAATAAATAAATAATATATTCCGCACCATGAGCACCATGATGGCGTTGCCCCTGATATCAAGTGATAGGTTAAATTAAATTTTGGTCTACTAATTGGGTATAATCTGGGTAATATGGGTTATTTGGCGTGGTCTATTTATTTCTCCTAATCTTCATAATTACCATAATTCGTTTCCGGGTTAATAAGAGTTTTCTGACAGAGAGTTTGAATCTAATCACACTTAAGTTTGTGTCTGTACTTTTACAAATTGTAATGTACGAAATTTCCGTAGTTTCCAACAAATTGAGTTATCTTGATAGAAGGCCAAGCAGATCTACTTATAACTTTAAATAAAGAAGAAATCCCAAGGTTAAGGGTAAACCAAGCTAGCAGTCTGCATTAATGACTGACCTTGTGAAGATACGCAATATTGTATCTTTACAAGGCCAGTTATAACTTTCTTTAAGCAATGTTAGCACTGGATTTGTTGATTCACGTGAGCAATTTTGCAATCAGTGTAGTTTCCATAGTAATAAAGTACATGTCAGGAAAACGTGATGGAATCCAACTTACTTTCTTAACGCAGCAAATTTCTGAATCAAAATGCAGATGGGTTACAAAATGACTAAATAACAATATTGGCCGATAACTTCTTCTCTTAAAATTTCTATTTGTAGCAGAAAATTTACGTAATCACATTTTAAAACTGCAGAACCCGAAGTTACGATTCGCATACGTCGCTAAACGGAAATTTGTTGACAAAACCACGGGAGTAAAGTAGACAACTAGCACTTTTTTTTAAGCCTAATATCGGTGAATTCGAGTCATAAGATACCCCGCACCGGGATTGTTGGGACAACAATTACCAACCAAGCGACTTGTCTTACTATTACAATTAAAATCGTACAGTGTCAAAGCATTGTTGTGATTGTTGTGTACGAAACTTGCAGCAATTACCTCACTTCGTTACGGGAGGCGCTTGTTCGTACTCGAAGTAACAAACAGCGGTACCCCATAAAGTTACATTAGTATGACGTCATCAGCTACTATGGCATGACGTGTTCAAGCGGCTGCCAGCTTGGAGTTCAAGCTGGAAGTAAATTAACTGAACAAAAAAACGGCTTCGCAGTTTAGGAAAAAAAACATTGGAGCTCGTATCCCCTTACTCACAGCTGTGAAGGTACACGAATAAAAGCGGATTGGAGTTCACTCGAACGCAACGAACTATAATTTTAACTCCAATTCTAGGGAACAAGTACTGTTTTTACTCAATGGTTATGTCAGAAAGTTAATGCAGTTTGTGTTTGAAATGTTTAATGTTTGTGCGTACGCGTGTGCGTGTGAATGTTTGTGTGCGCTTCATTTGCGTGTTATACAGGCTTGTTTTACGTTTGTGTTTGTTTTATATTTTAAGTCTATTTCGTGTGAATGGCTATACGTGTATTTTGTGTGCATTTATAATTTGCAAAACAGGCAGACTCCTAGTTAAGGCAGTTTGTTTTTTTTTTGCGTGTGTTTGTCTGAGGGTTTCTGTTTCTGAGGCGTCTATTTTGTATGTGTTTGTATATGTTTGCCGGCCGTTCTAATATTTGTTACTAGTGGAAAGTCCGAACTAAGTTCGGGACGCAAATGTCCGGAGAACTACGTGCTCCATTAACTATGAAGCATTACACAGTGAGAGATCAACAAAAGTCTTTTCTCCACGTAATTGACCTGCAAGAAATTTCATAACAAAAATTGTACTTTGTAAATATTTCTCTGAAAAGAAATTTTTTTCTGTTTGTACTGCATCTGTATTTACAACCAGACATTTTACTTGTCAATAGGCTATTCCTTTGAAATCAATAATTTTTTCTGAATACTAACTCTGTATTTTCAACTGAGCCACACAATGTCTGTGATTGAAAACTGAAGGCATTATTTGAAGCCTATTGTTTACTAAAGGGACATGGATCCTTTTCTCCAGCTCAATTGTCCCTCTCCTCGTCGTGGGGCAGATAATCCAGTTGGGGTTCGTGCTCCCTAAAAAAACAAAAAAACAACATGACTCCTTTTAGCCTATAGCAGTTGAAAAGGACATTAAACGGAGAGTGAAGGACTATTTCCCTTTCTGTATCCTCCCCTTTTCTACGCCCTCTCTCTTCCCCCGTTCCTCCTATCTCCTCCCCCACTCCTCTCTTCCCCTTCCTCCTCTCCCCCCCCCCTCAACTATTCGCCCCCTCTCCTCCCCACTTCTCTTCCTTTGTCCCTTATTTTTGTGTAGGATATAATTGTATTCTGCACCCCTCCTCCTCTTGTCAGTACGGCTTCAGCAATGAGAGACTCGCAGTTGTTCGAACGATGTTATTTGTAAGCAGTCGTGTCAAAGCAATCACGTGACATATGCAACAAGACCGGCTGAAATAAGCTATGCAAGCGATTTCAGTCGACTTGGGAGTCGACGTCATCTTTATTCTTTTGCATCAGGCATATGGGTGGAATGAGAAACTGAGACAATGACATCAATAAGATAATTGTGAGTGGATCTCACCAGCAAGACACTTTCTTTGTTGAATGTCTTCTCTTATCAAACACTGACATCAAACTGAGTCTTTAGTAATCCCGTCATCAACACCTATTTATTCTCCTTTCAAAACTTTAGACGTAACTGAATCTGTTACTTGAAGTATCCCTGAAGACAGGTTTTTTAAAACCTGTTTTTGGATTGCCCATCTTTCTTCTTCTCGACCGTCACCTGGTAGGTGAATGCACGCTGGCGAAGTTGTTCAACGTGCAGTTTCCAAACAACACCTTGGTGCAAACGTGTCAAATAAGTCACAGGAATGATAACTTTAACCAGTGGGTGGGAAATTCATGGGGGTGAAGCTCTTGAGCATACACTTACTCAAGATTATGGAAGGAACTTCCGCTTTCTCCCCAGCATTTGGTGAATAGAAACGAGAGGTGTAGGAGGATACAATAAACGAAAATAACGCAAAGTCCGTTTCACTTATATCAAGAATTTACAGGGTTGGGGAGGAGAATTTGTAACTCTAAAAAGTCACTATTGAAACGTCCTAGATCCATTCCAATTAGTTCCATCAGAGTTTTCAAAGGGCGCCACGTGTTCCATCTGGAAATTTTTGCTCATTTATCAGCCCAAATCTAAAGTAAACTAAATTACAACCAAGCTAAACTAAATAATAATTAAATACAAGTTTCATTTAGTTCAGTTTAATTTCAGGCTGAAAACTGAGTAGAAAGTCCCACATAAAACTCGTGGTGCCCTCTATAAACTCAAACGGAACTAATTGGAATGGATCTAGGACCTTTCAGCAGGGGTCTCAGTCACAAATTCTCCTCCCCAACACTATAAATTCTTGCTTATATTTATGTTCAGCTGTCTGCTTGGTCAAAGCCATTTGAAGGAACCAACAAAATCTTTTGTGCCTTCATTAGTCGCTGGATGGTACAGTTACGAACAGAATTTTAGTCAGGAAGTAAACGAATTACACTTGTGGCTGGTCAGCTGAGGCACATTCAGAATGTAGGATGTAGACGACCATGATAAGCAAACCATTGTTCAGACGCACGACATTATAGTGCTCGCTGGTCGCTGCTGTTATTTTCAGCTCTTGATAGCTTTTTTTCGATAGCACTTCGAATCTGCACCGACCCAAGCATAAACTACATAGGCACAGCCACAATAACTTACGTTCTTTTTGGTGGGGCTGGTTAACCTAAACACACGCTACAGTGTCGTGCCCAACAGTCATCAGCATTCTGTTGCAGAAGGCATTGCAGTAGTATACAGCATGAAGTCATAGCGTTGATGGATTATGTGTAGAATAATGCGGTATTAATCCTGGAATTTGGTTGAAATCTACAGCAATGTCGCACCTGTCTAAAAATTAATGTGAGATTGTCGTTGAATTGGATTCAGTTGAAGTGGTACTGGTGGACACGGATGGGATGGCCAATTCACCCCCTCAAAATATATATACATATATTTTCTGCTTGCGTCACCAACACCAAGAAATTTTAACTTTAGTTTGTATGTGCGATATGCGAAGGTTGTCCAACGAGATTGAGGCATTTCTCCAAAAACGCATTTTAATTATAAACTACAAACTAAAAAAAAAAATTTTAATGTTAAAATTTAAAACTTCAAGTTATACTTTTAAATATATTTTTTTTGTAGCTTATTCGTTTCTGCAGCTAATTTCGTTGGGCTACTGTTCGGGATTCATGTCTCCACGGAACACTCATAGTATGAAACAGTTCTTAATTCTCACTTTTCTACTGCTTATTAAGAAAATTTTAACAAAGTTTTGGAAACTTGCGTTTTTCATCAGCAGATAGTATTGATTCAGTTGCGAGATAAAGGCGAAAAGTCCCAACAACAACAAACAACAGCAGCAACAACCAACCAACCACTATCGAAAACAACAACAGCCAACCAACAACAACAACCAACGACCAGCAACAACAACAACCACAACCACCAATAACTGACCATTCTGCGGCAGCCAAACGGTTCGATTGTTGTCATATAGCTATGACACAACCTCAAATATCGAATTTCGTTGGTGTAGTTCAATTGTAGGGGAAATCTATTGGATTTCAAATTTAGACGTTGAAAGTGGGAGTTCATGCTTTGGCTTACATGAGGACCACTGTCGCGGTCATTAATGCAGGTCCTTTACGATGCATTTTCCTGGGCATCCTGGAGCTAAAACCGGAAGTGACGATTCCCGGTGATCGAGAGTATGTCTCGTAAAGGGCCCGTAAAGGGCTCCTGAATATCTTTATACTCCACGTTACTCCCACTACCTTTTTCAATTCAAACAATGGTTTAAACACGTGAATGAGTTCATGTGTCTGGCCTAACTTCCATAAACCGTTTTCAGAAGCTATTTTGGGCCATCATCTTGAATTTTCATAAGTGACTAATACACTTTCTTTGATGAATATCTTCTTCTGCAAATAAGGTAAGACAGTAAAGTGCACAACATGAAGCATTACTCAACAATTCGAATCAAAGTCGAACTCATTCTCAAGAGTAAAACAACTAACAAGAACTAAAAAGTCATCAACCATCAACATAAAGATGCTGGATGCCGGCAGTGCTGATAAGAAAAGGGCCGATAAGAAAAAACAGTAAAAGGCCGTACAATCACTTACCCCTTCCTCACGCCCGCATTGCAATGGACTCTCCCATTCTACCGGCCCCGTGAAAGAGCAACCAGGCGGGAGTGGTTGATCAAGACCGTGCACAGACGTCGGCAATCAGGTTCAATCTGAAACATGACGGGAAGAGTGCCGGGAAAATGTGTCGGGAAAAACTTAATTCATGGCCGGCCCCATGTGTAGCACGGGCTTCGTCTAGTACATTAAATAACGATCGTCCATAGTTGCCAGGTCAAACCTGGCTAGGACGGAAAGATTAAATGGACAGAACCGAAATCAAACTTATCTAAATAGGAAGTCAATCCAGGGATTTCAATCTATGCAAAGAGAGGCTGAGAGGGTGATTTCCCGTTTCGCAGAATCCCGTTACATAGAAACTAAGCCGAATAAGGATTTTTCTGGAAAATGACAGGTAATTTCCGATTTGCAGAATCTCGTTTTACCGAATCAAAACATTATTTAACAATTTCATCATACTGGAGAAGTTAAAGACGGGATTGAACGGCGAATTTGTGATGAGTTGCGGTTTACGATGGTATATGTTTAGCCGTGGCGAGCACGGCAGCGCGACCGAAGCACGTAATTTGGAAAAAAAAATTCTGCAAAACGGGATTCTGCGAAACGTTTAGTCCCGTTTTTCAGAAAAATCTTAAGCCTTTTCATTTTCTGTGAAATGGGATTCTGCAAAACGGGACATGGTGCGGGTGTGGAAAGCTTTGCCTTTTGTATGATGACTAGCTAAAGCCCATGCTACGCATGGCGTGAGATTATCGCATGCAAATGGAGAGTGGCCAACGTTATGTGTTTGTGCTGGCTTGTCGCCTGGGATAAATAGTTCACATTTCCTTCCATAGATGCCGCCTTCCGTTTGTAGCATGCTCTTATTACATTTCTGCACAAACTTCACACTGGCTGAAGCTCGCGTGGTGTTGGATGTGTCGTTTGCAACACTGACACGGTTTGGTCTATGCCCATGCTCCGCCATTCTTCAACACTGGCTGACAATGTGTTTGCTTACATGCTAGCTTGTGTTTTGTTTATGGTTAAAGAATGGTGATTGTTTACTTTGCTCACTCCATCAACGCATCTTTTTCATTCGCTCCAACTTTTCGTTTGTTGCATGCTTCAACAAATTAAGTGTCTTCAATCACATTTTTGCGCACACTTCATACCGATTCATAAGAAGCCATAACACGTGAGGGGAAGGCATTTATTAGGTCATTCAATAAGGCTTAATGGCTCTGGCTATACTTGGTGAACCCAAATGACGTCATCTTACTTACGGCTGACAAACGCTGCTTTTTCGTTCGCTTTGCTCACTCAATCAGCACTTTCCTCTGAATCGCTTCTCCCTCCTTTTATCTGGATGGTGTTACGCAGTAATCATGTAACCCACAAAATGTTGACACCGAAATAAAAGCAAAAATTTTTTTTTTTACTTTTTGACTCCTGGTAGGCTACGTTTTCATGGCGAGTACTACTAGTGCTTCACAATTGAAGTCATTCTGGAGAAAAGCCTTTCATTTGAGAATTGTGTAGTACTGCTTTTTCACTTTGTGGAACCCTTTTTTTGTAAAACATACTGCCGAGTTCTTTCTGGAGAGGAACCGTTAGCCTACATTTTAATGTCTGTTGTGCTTCATTTTTACATAGACGAGCTTTTCTGACACGCACTCGAAGTCTTCCTTTTTAAAGTTTTTGTTCTCATACTCGTTGTGATACAAAGCCGACTTCATTTTGGAGAGAAGCCGCCGTTTAATTGCATGTCGTGTTGTGCTGCTCTTTCACAAAGGCGAGATTTAAAGATTTTCGGCCGAATTCATTCCGGAGAGAATCCGTTTAAATGCACGCTGTGTAGTGCTGCGTTTTCACGAAGAGCTCCTTTTCAGCGTTTTCCACCTTTGGATCGGGCATAATAAAGTGCAGTTTCCTTTCTCTTTGTGGAGAGAAGCCTTATTAAGGCGAATTGAGTGCTTTTTGCATCAACGGAACTCTTTGTGAACTCATTCTGGCGAGAACTCTTCTAAGTGCAAATTTTGTGATGTTGCGCTTTCGCTTAACAAATTTGTTTTATTATTAAGCGCCTTTTTGATTTAGAATTAGATTTAACTTTATTGTTGTTTGTACCTCGCTGAACTAGAAATAAATTTATCTTTATCTTATCTTTAAAAATGCATACTCCAAAACATTAAGCAGTACCTATTTAAGTAAATGATGTATATTATTATATGATATAATATATTGTTATATGTTGTTATAATATATTGTTTATTGTTAATGATATACATTATTATATTATTTTACCCAGTAGAAACTTAGCAGCTAAAACAATTTTGAAAGTTGTTATGAGCAAGGGGTATGTGGTATACATGTTTATGGCAAAACGGTTTCAAGTAACTGAAGCATTTTTGCAAAAGAGTATAACCCAGTAATTTTTCTGTTCAATAATAAAATCAATCTCTTGTCCATAATCATTATCATCGTCATCACCAAATCTATAGAAGTGATCAGCAACCTTGGGTATCCACTCCATGAGATCATAGCTGTCTATGCTCCATTAACCTCAAGCCCCTCACCCCCATGAGATGCTTCAGACCTGAAAAAATTACACTTCAACGCAACGAACAAACCGATTAGAAATCTAAGCGAACCGACTTTACCGAGTGATGCTGTTACTAAGGTATTCGCTGACAGCAATTGCTTGTTACAAGACGACCAGAAAGGACACTTCAATGCTGCGAACAAACAGATTAGAAATCTAAGTGAACCTACTTTATATGGTGTCCTTTACTAGCTTGGCCACAATAACGATGCACGTCATGCGAACAGAAACTCTGATGTCCGGAACCGTTAAGCCTCAATCCCCACCTCCCCTTCGAACCTTCTTAATGTCCTAGTCTTGCAGCCGTATTCCAAAATTCCACTCAAGTGTGAGCGTGAGAGGGTAAATGTGAGTGCAAACATCTAAGGTAAGGGTCAACAATTTTAGTACAATCACAAAAGCAAATGTGAGTGTCGTAACGTCTGAGGGTATTTTTATAGATGCGTTTTGACACTTACACTCACTTTTAGCCCCACTCACACTTCGAGTGGATTTCTGGAATACGCCTGTTAGGCTTCTAATTTTCAATTCTGTGGGCTACTTGGTTACTGCAAAACACAGAGCGGCTATTAGGATGATGTGGGTTACCAAATTTACGTCGAGATGTCTCCTGTTCAATAATAAAATCAATGTCATCATCATCAAATGTATAGAAGCGCTCAGCATCCTTGGGTATCAACTCCATTAGATTCTAGCTGTCTATGCGCCATTAACCCGCAATCCCCCCACCCCCATGATATTCTTCAGACCTGAAAGTTTTGCGGCACTCAGTCCTTTACCATTTAGCCACGATAATGGCATGCGTTGTGTGACAGAGACTCCGATGGCCGCCCTCTTATTAAGCCTCAATCCCCCCTCCCTTTAAGACCTTTTCAAAGTCTTGAGCTTCTAAATCAAAGACCTTGGAATAGTAGTAGTATAGTCTAGACGCACCATGAGCGCTGGCGTCGCGGCAGAGAATTGAACGGCAGAAAAAGCTCATGGTAGGGACAGTCGGCAGGCCTAATAACGTGGCGCAGTGCTGTTAACCCTTGCTCTAAACATTGTAGTATCCTACTGTGGGCGTATGGAAAACTTTAGTTAATACTTTTATCAGTAAAAGGTGGGTTGGAAGTGATCTCCAGTGAGCCAGTGCCATATGCGACCACCACTTGCTACCGTTTTTTTTTAAAGCACGTTATTTTGATGCTGCAGCTGTTCGGCACCTTACCTAACCTGATCAACATAACCTCAGAAACCCAGTGTTTGTTTGTGATTTATTATTAAAAATTCATTACAAGAACGTTTTCTCACTTGAATTTTATTTTGAACAGAGAGAAATAAAAGCGGCACTTGGGGACTGACGACAAGTTTCTTGAATTTATTTATTTTTTACGATAACATTTCAACAGTAGGTCACGCTAGGACCAACGCAATCTAACTCGAATTTCCACACCACGCCATTGCATGGCAATTACAATGTACTTTAATAATAATAATAATAAACTTTATTGTAACACGTGAATGTATAGGTGATCAACATAATGGGAGTGGGAGTGGGGGGGGGGGGTAATGATTGTGCCAAAAGGGTCAGATTTAGGCGCTGGGCCCGATTTTAGGGAAAAAAACCTCGTAAATAAAAGCCTCGGAAAAAAAAGTTCCGGAAAGAAAAGCTGGTGGAAAATAGCCGATGGAAAAAAGCCCCGGAAAAAAAGCCCTCGGAAAAAAAGTTGATGGAAAAAAAGCCGACGGAAAAAAGCTTGGAAAAAATTTACAAAAGTTTTTTCCATCGACTTTTTTTTCCTTCAGCTTTTTTTCCGGGGCTTTTTTTTCCGTCGGCTTTTTTTTTTCATCAGCTTTTTTTTCAGCAGCTTTTTTTCCATCAGCTTTTTTTTCCAGGCTTTTTATCCCGGGGCTTTTTTTTCCGAGGCGTTTTTTTCCGTTCACCCTGGGCCCATTCTTACACCAACCCAAAACAGACAATTACTGTCAACAAACAAAAGCAAAAAATTAAAAGTAAATAAGAAAATGTGGCAGTGGGGTCTGGGAGGGGAGGCAGAGAAAAATTAGAAAGGAAGAAAAAAGTGGGAGGGGGGGGGGATGGTTACCAAGTTATGAGTTAAAAAGTGACGGAATAATTGAATTTTATAGGCCTGTTTCTCAGGGCTGAACCGAGCTTATCCAGAAGTTGTCAAAAGTTAACCATTTTTATTTCCAAACTATCCTACCTCTTTGTTTTTTAATGAAGAAAATCTAAGACTTACAGCTTAAGATAAAAAAAAAAGTAACGCATGTTTAACAGGGCTGAATGCATACTACCATTACTGCAAGGTCTTTGCCCGCATGTCTGAAAACCATGCGCATGGTTATTTTTTATGACTTGTAGGCAACTTCGGCGTAAAACTGAGAAGACTCACGAGATTTTTTCTGAAATAACGAAAACAAGCGATGATTGATATGCAGGCTGTCAATAGTTCGAAATTTTGATATCTTTATTTTCCCTAGCAAAGATCAAACTGACTTGTAAAATTACAAAAAGAAAAAAATTCCAGATTGTTTGCTAAATTTTTGTCATAAAAAAAAACCTACCGCCCCTATGTTGTTTTTCGGTGATAAATTCCCGTTAAACAAGAAACTTTTTTTTATGCCCG
This sequence comes from Lithobius niger, assembly GCA_023313725.1. Taxonomy (NCBI): domain Eukaryota; kingdom Metazoa; phylum Arthropoda; class Chilopoda; order Lithobiomorpha; family Lithobiidae; genus Lithobius; species Lithobius niger. The sequence goes on along the minus strand of JAHWFP010053995.1, from coordinate 116,871 downwards.
AGTTGAACAAAAATTGTTAAAAACGTGTCGGTCATAACTCATAGCAGCACTTTAAATCTCTTGGTCTTATTTTTAGATTTCATGCAAGATGATTTTTATTTATGCCTATTTGTTTACAAAAACCGATGTTAAAAAAAAAGCCATCAAACCATATGGGTCATGATTGCCAAGTTCTTCATCTGTTTAGTAATTTCCTACCAATCGGTAAAAAATGAAGGTGGACGTGAAATTGGAATAAATATAAAAATTCGTTTCGTAGATCACACAAGAAACGGAGAGAGCAGTTTAGGTAAACTAATTGTTCCTCTTTTTCTTCACTCCTGGCAACAATAAAGTATAGTAAATAATTTCGACTTGATTGATTGATTGATTGATTGTTTAATAAGAGCACTACGACCTAATACATCATCTGCTCAACCGACCTTTCGACCTTTTCTTGAACAACAAACATAGTACGTAGCGTGACTATACCGTTTGTTGAACAAAAAAACGCGTTTGGGCCTATTCTTAAAGCATTTTCTCTGCTTACTCAATACACGCAGCCGACTGAGTTGTCCCCCACCATGTCCGATCAGCGGCTCTTCAATTGTCAGTCAGCTTCCCGGGCGTCCCGCTACGGCGTGTTACCCGCTTGTTCTAAATTGCAGCTCGTGGGTAACATGGTTACTGCAAAACACAGAGTGGCTATTATCATGACGTGGGTTATCAAATTTGTCGCCAGATGGCAGCACAATGCAAACTTAACGTTGGGGACCACGTTGCACATTATGTACGATGGTTAACTCCATTTTTTATGATTTCTGGGTTACATGGTTACTGCAAAACACCGTCCATTTTATCATTGCCTTTTCCCCTTTCTCTGGATTTCCCCGCCGGCTGAGGGGAGGCGTATATTAGGCCATTCAATAAGTAATGGCTCTGGCTATGCATATAGACCAAAATGACACCAAACTCACTCTTATGGCTAAGAAACGCGTAATTTGCTCACTCACCTACTGCATCCCCCTCAGTAGCTTCTCCCACTTTATTTGTTATTTTTGCCTTGTTCCCTTACCCTGCATCCCTCCTCCCCTCCCTTCACTCTTCTCTCTTCATTTCATTTATTCACTTCTTTTCAATACTTCTGCACTATTTTTTAACTTGCATAAAGCAGTTATTGAAATACAGTCGGGGAGATAAAGGGGCTTGCCTCGTGAGCTATTGTTAAATGACGTCACGTCCCACTCCAGTCGTTTATTTGCACGGGTCATGCCTACCACCTTTAGCGTCTGGCCGGAAGTGACTGAGATATTAGTAGATTTATCATGATTTCGATTAGAAGACGTACCAGCAAAATGTAGGCGTTGTTATTGAACAGTTTATGGTTAAATCGTTTGCATATGAAGGGTTGTAGGTCTTTAACTAAAATTTTTTTGCCAATTATGTTTCTGTATGAAAAAAATTGAACCGGAATTGGCCCAGCTTATTTTAGGTGTTGACAACATGCACGGAAAACGGAATTCTATCTGTTGTTGGGCTATTGGCGAATCACTGAAAAAAAAAATGGCGGCTACCTTACGGTTCGCGGGAAGGCTGTAGTATAGTATTTTCTCTTTAATAAGCTGATGCACCATCTGCTTTAAAATCTCGTAATAATGGTGAAATATGATTAGCACATAATTAAGGTTCGTTATTTTTTTTAATTGTTTGCAACGCCATCTATCGACAAATTGGCGCACCTCATCATTTAGACGTTTTTAAAGCATTAGTACAAAATAATGTGTAACTTCCGCTAAACATGTATTGTATTTATCGCCCAGTAATAGTAAAAACGTGTCTTTCCTAAGGTCCAGAAGTTCATTTTATATGCTATCCTAGCCATAGGCTCGCCCAGCTACTCCATTACAATGGCACTCTATTTGCAGTCATTTCGCCCAGTGCTCCCGCTATAGAATGGAACCCCCTGGGGGGGGGGGGGGGGACCCGGGGCGGGCTGGGGGGGGGCACGTAAGTACGAAAATATTGTTATAAGCATTGTCAGTATTGTCGGCATCGTCTCTCATTGGACGGCCAAAGTTTGGACAATGACAACGTGTTGACTGACGTTCGTGCCTAGACACACACTAGTGTATCACGGTACTATAAAGTAAATAATGTTGCAAAGAAATTGTATTCACGTGCAATTCACGAAAAATAAACCAACTGTAAACACAAAGCAAAATACACAAAGCCAAAAACTGGTAAAGAGGCCACCAAGTTGAGAGTGGTTCGGCCCTTCAAAGGAGTGATATCAACACACCAAAACTAACTAAATGAAACAAATTACAACAAAATTAAAACCAAACCAAAAACCTATACAGAGGTTACTATGTGGAGATTGGTTCGGTTTATAGGCAAAACGCAGTAGCAAATTGTTGAAAACCAATTTCTTGTTGACGTGGCACTTTATTATACATCTGCACGATAGTGGAGTTGAGTCAATACACAATTAAAAAAAAAAAGAGTGATATCATATCAAAAACCAAAAGTGGTAAAAGGGGCCGCCAAGTTCCGAATGGTTCGGCCTTTCAAAGGAGTGATATCAACACACCAAAACATTCGCCAACTATATCGCACCGAATAATACTTTGGATGTTAAATGAAAACTTGAACATCGCTACCGAAAGTAGCAATGTTCTAGTTTTCATTTAACCTTCGAACTATTAAGCGGTGTGATTAACTTGGCGAATGTTTTGGTGCATTCGTATCACTCCTTTGAACGGCCGAACCATTCGGAACTTGGCGACCCTTTTTACCAGTTTTGGTTTTTTGATATGATCAAAACGTACAGAAGGCACTCGGAACAACTGCTTATTTCACGGAAATGTAATTTCTTTCAGCGTATTTTTGGGCATGTTCGAGGGCGCATGCTCTCTCTCGTGCAACTAAATTATCGGTCCTTCAGATTCCTTTCCAACTTTTCGTCGGCTGACAATGCGGTTGTATGCTGACATTTTTAGATTGTTACGCTCGCCCTTTTTTCATTTTTATTACCCTACTTTCGTCCCGACCATTGTTAAAACGATGCTGTTATAAATCCCGTATTCGCACAGTTGCAACAATGCTCAACAATGGTTGCATACTTATTCTGCGTTCTTATTCTGCACATTTATTTTGCTCACTTATTTTGCACACTTTTGAAATTCTTACAAGCATGACCATCTTTGTAAAGCAATATGCTACTTTGGATCAACTTCGGATTGGGAGGGGTCGGGTCACTCCGGGAATATACTCTGCAGAGGCCTCAGGAACACTCGCACCGGACGAAGGGGGTATGGGGGGGGGGGGAGCCTCGGCGTAAGAAATCGACGTAAATTTGATACGTTTTTCCGCAACTTGGGGGAACCAATTTAAAACCCGTGACGCCGGTCGGGGAGGGGGGGGGGTCGGCGGCACCCCAGAAGCTAACGTGTTTCCATGAGAAGGGCGTGAACTACGCGATGCAATTTTTACACGAATTCATTTCTAATTTAAAAAAAAAAAATTGAAACATGGGTTTCCTGCAGTGTGGGAGGATCAAGAAAGCTAGCGTATAGTTTTAAAGAAATGTCTGTGAATTTAAAATGTTTTCCTGAAAATTAAACTGCAAGTTTCATACGAATTCATGTGAAATTGTTCAAATTCATGTAAAATTGTGAAATTGTGGGGGCCTCCCAGGGATTTCCAGGGTTCTCGGACGGTTCAGTCCGACACTGCTTTGGATCACTATTTTCAATTTTCCGCAGTGTTACGTCCTAAACCGCCAACATTGCTTTCTTTAACAACTGCAGCAGGTCTATAGCCGGCATTATCGGTGGATTCCGAAGAGTTCCTTCAGTAAAGAAGGGAAATAAAAGTTTGCCCCTCAGACTATAACCAAACTTTAGTAACAATATCTCACGTGGGATGACCGTTCAAAACGTATTGTTAAAGCATCGTTGCTCAGGATAACGGACTGTTGCTTCATTTCGTATGTCCCCTTCGACGAACAATGGAAATTGTAACAATACGACGCTTGAAACGTCATATCAAAGCATTGTTAAAGCATTGTTGTTTGATTGTTGTTCGAGCTTTCGGAAAACACGGAAGTGAGAACTTCTCCTTTCTTCCGACAACGGTATTTCTGTTCGGCGCTGCTGCTACACAAAATGAAGGCAGGGTAATAAGAAAGTGATAGCATGGTTTTACAAAATGGGCCGGTATAAACGATTTAATGCACAACTTTGGTAGAGCGACGTCCTCGGAGGTGGAGGGGTGTGTGGATTCTTTAGATCCAAGTTTTTAGTTGTGACATGTCTCTGAACGATCCTTATAGGTTCATTTCTAGGTGATCATGTGAATGGAGCAAAGAGCTCATGTGATCATCGGTTCCAGGTAATGTTTGGTAAAAGTACTGATGCGTTATTGGTACTTTTTTTTTTAGACAATGTCATTAAAAAAGTTTCATGCGCTAAGAAAAAAACACCTGCGTGCGTTCCTGAAAACCACTTAATTAATTTCTAGTGGCCCAAAATACGTGTTATTTGTTTAACCAAGTCCAAACGTGTAGTGATGACCAGGAGTGGTTAACGTTCGTTAAACCCTTTGAAACCTGTAGTCCGCCGATAATGGCACATGTCGCTACGTGCACCGCCAAATTGTTGTTGCAAGTAATTTTGTTATTTCATTTATGATGGATTCGTGGATTTGTAAGTAGGGTAGGCTGAGCGTATGACTTGAAGACCGCAATTTTTTTAACATTCGGCTCAATAAAAATATCAATGTCAATATCAATGGATTAGTGTCCCATGCTGTTAAAATGTTGTACTTTTGAAATATTTTACTATCGAGTATAAAGTAGATTTTACTTTCTACACATCCATTATGCTTTCTCGTCAGTACTATCTTTCAGTCAGAAGTTTGATTTCTGGGACATGAGGTGCTGAAAAAAGTTTTTGCCCACTTTGCCCCCTGTATGTTCCTTGGCACCTGGGTTTAGCACACGAAATCTGATGAATAGTACTTTGCCTAGAATGAATGGGAAGCTTGAATTCTTTTCGCATGGGTTACAACGCTTGTTTTAGGTTATTTAGGTGCCATTAACTCACGAGTCAGATTTTTTGGGTGCAAAGGAGGCGCGGAAGAGTTCGATAACACCAAACATACACGGTGCGCTCACGTATTGTGAAATTGGTGGGGGAGGTTGTTGTTGTTGTTGGGCCCGTGGAGGGCAAAAGGCATTTTTTTTTTGCGACGAAGTCGAAGGAGGTTGTTAGCAATACAGATTGACCCGTAAGAAAGGGTATAGTTGCCACTGTTGACGAATTAGTAAGGTTTGACCTCACCTCCCCCCCCCCCCCATGTTAAAGACGAAATTTTGATGCTTAATATCTCTGTCATCTGTAAATATATTTCCATTCAAATTTTGAACGTAAGCTTTGTTGGACTTGATCAACAAGCATACCAAAATTCATTAAAATCCGCTGAAGCAAATCGGAGATGTTGGGCCGAGCTAAAATCATGAAATTAGCTTTTGTCTTGTTGTTGGCACGACACGTTTCTACTACGCTCTCTACAGATCAAACTATTTGTCCTATAAGCTGGTTCTTAGCACATTTTACGGTTATTGCCGATGTTCCCTTTCCATAAGGCCTTTTCTAGTTGGTCAAGTAGCTCAGGGGTTGGGGAAATCTAAACGACGATTGTTTTACATTGTATTAATTGTTATTATGCAACAATGCCCATCAGCACACACCAGCAACAAGACGTAGACTCACGATTAAAGGTTTGTTTCTATTGGTTTGTTTATAAGTCGTTTCGTTTCTACAAGCAGCTACTTGAAGCAAATAATGCCAACTGGTAAAGCCGAAATCTAATATGCAGTTTACTCCGAAGTAGCACTTATTAGAAAACAATAACGAACTCGTTTTATGCTTAAGGTAAGGTTTAACTGATCCGAAGTCAAAACAGCAAAGGAACACAAATACACCTTCCTGTAAACTTTCAGGTACTGAAGTGTTGCTGTACTGTTTAGTCCACGTGAAACTTCACCGCTGTTTCCAACCATTACGCACGTAAATACAATTAAAACCAGAGCCTAAATTTCAACATTTTTCTTGCCCAAACAAAGGAAGAATAATATAAGGATATACACTCGACTACTTTCAGGACTAAATTTTTATGTGTTCTTCAGTCACGTCTTCTACTTTCCATTCATCACTGATGATGCACATATCACTTTTCAAGATTTTCGAAAACTATTCCAGGCATGGAATTTCATTATTACTTTCCAGGCTATTTCGAGGTTTTCAAGGACTCCCACGAACCCTAAATTATCTGTAGAGGTGTGCTATGCGCACTAAGACGATTAGTTTTTAAAAATCGCTTGGCAATTCCAGCGATGTCGATTAGGCACGTAGAATGACCCAATCATTAGCTGATCTACCCTGTGCAAAAGTAAAAATGGTAAAAGCATTTGACTACAGCAGTTAGGTTTCACGTGGACTAAACAGTACAGCAACACTGCAGTATCTGATACCTTACAGAAAAATTTATTTGTTGCCACGAGATGCTGTTGTTGTGTCGTTTTTCGACACGCATATTGTTGGGAGTATCGTGTGCTTCATGCAGTGGCCGCATACTGTGTTGCCAATCAGTAGTTTTGTCTTTGATTGCACGTTTTGTTTCGTATTATCTGTATTTTGCTCCATTGTTTCTTTGTTTTGTTATTTCTTAGTTTGATGGGACTCTTCAGGCTGCCGTTCCTTAAAGTAAATAAAATAACGTCAATTATATCACTCTGTTCAGCGATTTATTCATTGCGGAGTCCGTCGACCCAAGGTCGGCTGCGGTACACGCTTTGGTTCTTCCTTCCGAAGTTTTTCAGTTGGTCTTACGTCGGCCCAACGATCTTGATGGTTTTGTTTGTTAATTGTTGTCTTAACAATGCGACTGCAACACCACATTAAGCTTATTATTTATGTTAGGCTTAACAAAAGCATAATTCTTCACAGTTTGGCAACCTAAGTGGCTTGGAAAATAACACTAGAATAGTACAGTAGTATAGTGTCTTCTGCTTCGTTCATCATCGTTTTATTTCAGGTAAAGAAATTTAAAGGCTCACTTGATAGTCTTTGCCGGTAATTGTGGAATTTAAGCGAATCACGATAAATCGATCAATCTTGGTACGTGCCGACCGAAATATTCATCCTCTTCTCATTTCACGTTACAAAAATGGGAGGAAATATTTTTTTTGGTTATGTAAACACGTTTTTTAGCCACGTAAAGCGGTGGGCCCGGCAGTGTAAAGCGGCGGCCATGTTCCGGGATTCAGAGTTGCACGAAAAGTTGGCATCGCGAAAACGGAAAGTAATGTTCCAAACTATGCTGTCTGCGTTTTTTGTTGTTATTTTTTTTAGGTTAGGTTAGGTAGGTTAGGTTGGTTAGGTTAGGTAAGGTAATTTCCGTCTCCTTTCATTGCGATGCAAATCAGGTTTTCTCGTTACTCTGTCTTCTGCGATATGGCCGGCGCTTCAACACGATCGTAACTATCTTTTTATGTGTTTTCAATGTTTTTTTTACACCTTAAAACACGTTTTCCCCGGGTTTTGTAATGTGATTTGGCAAAAGGATGATTAGTAAAAAAATTGAGTGATTTGGAGTGGTTCGCTTAAACTCCACAATTACCGTCTTTGCCTTTGTAACTCAGCTAGATTTTTATCCAATTATTTGTTGTTCTATAGGGAAGTAAGTAAGCCTAATTATTTGTGATAAAAAGTACTTAATTCGAAAATTATTAAATTTCAAATAATGTACTGCGAAGAATGATTAAGAAAGTTATGATTAAGGTGTTCTGGGTCTCTAGTACCCTACAGAATGATTAGAAGAGGCCCGTTCACTGGACGGGTGTAATAAACGTTTGGGTTTTTTTCTGTCATACGTATGTCCAATTGCTTCATCAAAGTAAGATTCTTTCTTTAATCACTATTTTGCGCATACTGGCTAACAAACGCTGATTTTGGTTCACTTCGCTCACTCAATCAGCACGTCTCCCTTACCACCATAATACCGTCTTCCCCCTTGCCTGCAGGGACAGCGTGGTGACACCGAATTTCTATAACGGGGACTGTGAACAACTGTTTATTTCCAGTTTGGCATCCTGCAGCCAGTCTCTCGTTTTTATGTCCATGCTTCATCAACATTAAGCTTCTTTAATCACAATTTTGCGCATACTGGCTAACAAACGCTGATTTTGGTTCGTTTCGCTCACTCATTTTTTTTTAACGCAATTCCCTTACCATTGTAAAACCTTCTTGCCATCTTGCCTGCTGCGACAGCGTGGTGACACTGGATTTATTTCCATAACAGGCACTTTGAACGACTGCTTATTTCCAGTTTGGCATCCTTCTTTTCCCTTGCCTTTTTGCCTTCTGGTCATTCGGGGCCCCGTAACTCCGTAATTGCACGATCAATCGAAATTCTGCCTGAAGGTGCAAAACTGCACCACGGTTCCATAGACACCATCCGCACTATCACACACTAAATATTAACGGAGGAGATGTGGTAACAAAATTCACAGAAGTTCGGCTCGGTAAGCTTTTAATACAGGCGTTTGCTGATTTACATTGTTGCCTAATAACAATATTTAAAACAATGAAACTGATGACATGGGGGGGGGGGGGAGGGCCGGTATCTCCGGAATGGCACGTCCAATCGAAATTCTGCCCTGAGGTGAAAAACTGCATCACGGTAGCTGTCCATAGACTATTAAGTGTAGGAAAGTGAATAATCACTCCATCCATAGATATGATAAAAACTAAATTACTGCCGAACACTAGCATTGGTGAAACAAAAATAGGCGAACGACAGGCTTCTTATATTGACGTAGGTCAACGCTGACCCAAACCAACTTCCTTTAAGAAATTCATTCTGTCTGATAGAGACTGCTTACAAATTACTTGAACCCATTCCCCTTCTATCTACGGGATCTGTGGGAGTGCTGTGAGCCCCCCAGTGTGGTCTGGAGCCCTACGGAGACCAATGCATTTTCGACAATTTAAAGGCGCCTTTTCACCTTTTCAACGGCAGCACCGTAGAATCTTCGAGCAATATAAAGAAAATAGTGGAAAATTAAAAATAGAACAACACTATTCGCAGTAGTTCCGCGAATTTCATGACCAAAAACGAGATCATGTGACCCATATTAGCCTATTGGATGACGGAGAATCTGGAACGTGGATGCTGTGTTTAGAATATGGGCAACGCTATCGAAATGGTGACCAGGCACCTTTATGGACCATTTCGGGCCTCTAGTGAGTACCCATTATGCTTAACAATTCAAATAAAGAAAAGTAAATGGTATAATTGTTCACTTTTAAGCTAAAAATGTGCCCCTGGGAAAACCCGAAGGTAGTTTTAGTGCAACCTGGTAAATTCTCCCAGACGTGCCATTGAATCAAGAATCCTACGAAAGCTCCGAAAAAATTTGGGATAAGTAGCGCCACTAAAAGTAGGATTTAATTGCCACGTTTTGATTCATCACGTAGCATTTGATGTGGCGCACCATGGTTACAAATGTTTTCTTCGCCCAAACAAAGTGCTTAATTTCATTCTTTTCTTTGCGCGAATTACACGTTATTAGCTTCTGAAAAATCCTTCGGCTTTCACATAGTTTGTTTTCTACCAAATTAGCCAGTACAATTGAAATATAGAAAAGTGCTTTGCGATTTTGTTTCATAATAAGCGTTGATTTTACTATCCAATAAAAATGTTGATTGTTTTTTGGGGTAGTGGTGGGGGGGAGGGAATTATGGACATAAAAACTGAATGCCACTAGTTTCCATATGGTGAAACTACGGCCCCTGTGGCCCACACATGTAAACATATATAGCCAAGTTTGTTAGAGCCATACTGAGGCGAAACTGGGAAACAAATAGATTTATTATACCTAAGTTGGTTTCTAATAACTCAGCTCACATAAGACCTAACAGTCAGTGTACGGCTACAATTTAGGACTCTTCGAAACACACACTTAACAATATTACATCTGAAAACACAACGATGTAAACTCAATGCGAAGGTCCAAATTTCTTAGAATCAAGAATGCTAGTCCGATTCGGCTCGGTGACTGGGCGAAATATTGTTTAAATACACCGGGGTGGTCAAAAAGTCTGGTCAAGGCAAACATCTCAGGAAGTATTGGTCGTAGAAAGGCAAGGTTGATATGCTTAAATTTGTCGCACGTGGCGAGTCCCATGACATCAGCCGGAATGACCTTGAATCACCTTATCAAGGTCATTCAAATTTTATTTCTTTGTTTGCCAAACATATTAACTTGATAATTTAGCATTACATTGTCCTCAATTAATGTTCTCCCTGGAGGTTTTTTTAGTTGCTTGTAGACGCCTGCTTGCATGACTCACTGCACATGCGCAGCCCCCTCTTTGTAAGCGAGAACATGGTTGGACTCGGCATTCATTTTCCTCCAGAGGTTCCTTCACGTCACCTCGTCTCCCACCTGGATTTTGGATTTCCGTGCTGCTCATCTCCGACGATGGACGCCGCCCTGTCAGTTGCTTCTCCAACCTCGGATGCTGCTCTCTCTCCAGCCATCCCTCCCGCCCACGACGACCGCTGCGCGCCCGGTGCTGAACAGGTCGCACATATTGGCGATGGCGACGATGACTCCCCGCTGCAAGACGGCCAACACACCCCACCTCGTCCCGCCTTGTCCGTCCTGGCTGAAGATGTAAGACACACCGAGGCGCTGCTTCGAAATACCAAACAAAAGCTCCACGAAGCCTCATCTCATGCGAGCCTTTCCATCAACAGCTCACCACTCGATCTGTCATCGAAATCGTCTCGCAGGGAACATAGTGTCACTTGCAGCGAAGCACACAACCTCATCGACTCCGTCTTTCGTTGCTTCGCCGACAAGATGCTGATGCCTCCACCGTCGTGCACCTCTTCTGTACGAGACGCTAACACGCAAGACTGGGTCGCATCCGCAACAAGCCATGAAAGCCGCAAACGTGTGTCGCACAACCCCGATCCATCGGTTAAGAAACAAAAGCACTCATCTGGGCCGGTCGACCCTGTTGTGTCGCGACACGATCCATCACCGCCACCGGCCGCTACTAAGCACATTCATTTCCCAGACGACACCAATGACGATCCGACCATTCCTCTTGCTTCTCTCCTTAAGACAGTTGAAGATACAGTCCCAGACTGTTTTCTTTATAAACCTTCCGAGTCTGCAGATGCTCCGGTAATAAACAGAGGTCTTAAGATCGGCTTTGGCTTTGCTCTCCGCGACAAGGACGCGAAACCCCACAGTCTGTTGGGCCAATCGATGACTCTGCTCACCTGCCTGCTTCGCAATGGCGGTTCTCTCCTGGGTAAAGGTGACTCCTTGCTACTCGACACTGAATCACCAGCACCACGGCCCAGCCGTGAATCGAGCTTCTTCCGACCGTATGGTGACGGCGCAACTAATCCCAAGAATTTTGATACGTACCAGGAATGTGAATTCCTATGCAGCGAAGTTAAACTAGATTTCGGTTCAGCCCTATCTATCCCGAAGAGAGTTGAGGTACCCTCCTTCGTCTTGTACGACAATGACAAGTGTTTACGCCTAAGCTTACAAGCCGCTTCACAGACCGACGTCCTAAACGCCGCCATCATTGCTCTTTGTGAGAAGCTGTCGGCCGACGCAAGTCCGGAAGAAATCCGTAACCTGTCTTCTCTTATTTCACAACTCTTTCAAAAAGCGAGTTTTGCAACCTACCACTCGCTTAATTAGGCGACACGTGCGTTATTTAACAACACATTACTCCTACGAGAAGCTGCCCTTAAATCCGCACACAACCTGAATGAATCAACTAGGCATCGGCTACGCAACCAACCGCTTCATGAGTCCAAAACGCTCTTCCGGGGACTAATCCCGACACTTGCACCTCATCTGGATATTTTCCGCAAACCTAAAAGTGTCCGACAAGACAAGCCGGCCTTTCGACCATCTAAATCAAACAGGTACCAAAACGCCCGGTCCTCCCTTGAGAAACCGCCACCTTCCTCGAGTGTCGCACGTCACGACACCTCCTCCAGCAAGATGAAGCCCTTTCGGCCCGACCGACAACCTTGCTCACGCCCCAATCAACGCTCCAACCAGAAACGTGTTGCAACGTCCGACTGCCGTAGCCAACACTCATCCCCCGGCGGGAGCAATCCATGCCGCAATCAATGACTGTCTTCGGCTCTCTCGCTTCCCTGTCGGCGCGAGACTCCGCCATTCTTATCCAGCCTGGAAATCCCTGTCGCACAACCAAGAAGTCCTCACAATCATAAAAGAAGGCTTTCGACCCACCTTCCTCTCGAAACCACTGCTTGCAACAAACCCTCCATGGGACTTCACGACTCCAGTGTCGCACTCCCTCACATCAGAAATAGCGCTCCTCTTAACAAAGAATGCGATCATCAAAAAACAAAACCCAGGACCGGGATTTTAGAGCTCCACTTCACCCGCCCGAAGAAAACAGGGGGCCAAAGACCCATCTTCAACATGAAACCACTCAACAAATACATCGACAACCCCCACTTCAAGATGGAAACATTGGAATCCATCCGCCTTTCCTTAAGCAGAACGATTGGACAATCTCCATAGACGTGGAAGACGCTTACTTACACGTCCCTCTCTGTCCATCCACGATGAAATTTTTCCGCTTCATCTACGACAGACAAGTTTACGAATTCCACTGTCTTCCTTTCGGTTTAAACGCAGCACCAAGAGTCTTTACAACGATTTTAAAGCCAATTCTAGCTCACCTCCACCAACGTCAAATCAAAGCAAGCGCATACCTCGACGACTGGGCGCTACACAATCAAGATCCACGCCGTCTCGAACACGACAAGAACGTTACAATCAATCTCCTCAACCAACTGGGTTTCGGCGTAAACATCCCCAAATCCCGCATCACCCCGGAACAAAAATTCACGTTCCTAGGCGCCTCATTCAATCTATCATCGGCCCGAATCTCTCCATCACTCGACAGAGTAGAAGATCTTCTTCGACACATTCGTCTATTCCAGAACCAAAAAACATTCAGCGTACGGGAACTAAACTCCCTCATTGGAAAGATGGACTCTCTGGCAACACTCGTCCCCTACGGCCGATGGATGGTAAGACCCTTCCACCACCACCGGATAGACAACTGGTCAAACCCTCACCTCAATTCGGATCACCAGTTCCCTTTCCACAACGATTTCCCTCACAACAGCCTCCTTTGGTGGTCAGACATCATGAACCTCACCAAAACAGTTCCACTCCACGAACCGGCCCCAAATCACATCATCTTTACAGACGCCTCGAATCACGGCTGGGGAGCCCACCTAAACAACCTGAAAATATTGGGGCCTTGGCAGGAAAGAAAACTTCAACACATCAACTACCTCGAACTTCGGGCTATCTTCCTCGCTCTACAGCATTTCCTCCCGACCATCCCGACCATCAAGAACCAAGTCGTTCAAATACAAGCCGACAACACCACAGCTTTGGCCAACATAAAGAAAGAAGGTGGAACCAAGTCCAGACAACTTCACAACCTAACTTCAGAAATTCTCAACCTTTACATTTCCAACAACATCACCCTACTTCCCCTTCATATCCCAGGGAACAGGAATGTCATTGCAGACTCCCTCTCCCGCTGCTCACCACCAGCAGGGGAATGGTGCCTCAAGAAATCCATCTGCAAATCTCTCTTCATAACATGGGGCACCCCAATGATCGACCTATTCGCCACGAGGCACAATGCCAGACTTCCCCACTACATCAGCCCGATCCCAGATGACCAATATCTGGCAGTCGACGCCCTGACGTACCCATGAAACAATCTGTTCGCATACCTGTTTCCACCATTCAAACTACTTCCACAGGCACTGCAAAAAGTGGACAAAAGCCAAAGCCTCTTCCTTCTAATAGCCTCATTATGGCCATTAGCACCATGGTTCCCACACCTACTGTCTCTACTGGTGGACACACCGAGATCCCTGCCTCCTCTTCCAGATCTTATATCTCAACAAAAAGGGTCGAAACTCCACCCAAACCTTCCCAGCCTAAACCTTCACGCGTGGCTACTATCATCAAACTCCTCAAAAAGGCTGGAATTCGTAAAGACGATGCCTCCCGCATCGCCTCAAGAGCCACTAGGGAATCTACAAACAAGATGTACGACAGTCATTGGGCCAGATGGTTTCATTGGTGTTTCACAAGGGAAATCAATCCAATCAACCCCGCTCTACCAGAACTACTGAGATTCTTTACCAACCTCTTTGACATCGACAAACTCAAAGGTTCAACAATCCTTGTGTAGCATTCAGCTCTAAACTCAGTTTTCAAACCAGCAGACAAAACTAACCTCCTAGACGACTACTGCATCTCAGCCCTCCTCTGCTCCTTTGAAAACGATCGTCCATCATCTAGAAGACAAGTGGCAGATTGGGACCTTTCAATCGTCCTACAATCTCTGATGGAAGCTCCCTACGAACCAATGCAAGACAGCTCTCTTCACCTCTTAACCAGGAAAACCGTCTTCCTCGTGAGACTAGCAGCCAGTGCTCGATGATCTGAAATCCAAGCCCTTTCAGCCGACCCGGCCTTCTGCATCTTCGGCCCAAACTTCACCTCAGTAACCCTTCACCCAAGAAAGGGTTTTCGGGCCAAAACACAAAAACCTCCTGAACTGCCAAAACCCATAACCTTTCCAGCACTCACAAACGTAACAGGAGGTGAACCAGAACGTCTGCTATGCCCCATCTGAGCGCTCCATTTCTACCTCGCCAGGACCAACACGAAGACATCCGCAGAGACAGAAATCAACTCTTCCTACCCGTCGACCTCCAAACAGGAGAAACTTCAGCCGACATGATTTCCCGCTGGATTAAGAAAACAATCGACGCTGCATGTGATAAAGCCAACCTTAACAGAGAGAGAGAGAGAGAGAGCAACAGCACACGAGGTTAGAGCAATCTCGACTTCATGGGCATTTCATAACGCCACCCCAACTGAAGAAATTCTACAAGCTGCTTCCTGGCGACACTTTACGACATTCACCTCACACTACCTAAGGAGCATGTCAAGGGAAGAAAAAGGACTACACCGGCTGGGACCAACGTCACAGCCAGAACTTGGGTCAACCCCCCCTAAAGCACAATCAGAACAAAACAGAAGCAAGCCATCCCAGATGGAAGCAAGCCACCCGCAGAAAGAAGCAAGCCATCCATAGAAGGAAGCAAGCCATCCATGGAAAGAAGCAATCTATAGAAGGATGCAAGATCCTCACAAACAACGGTCCTTTTCAGGGCCACCAATCCCTACGAAAGAGATCCAAATTCCTGTTTTCAACTACCCGTTCTCAAAGTGCAAATTTTTCATATAAAATGTTGGGGGAAGCCTGCTTGCAACCTGGAGCGCCCCGTCAGATCGGTGCCCGCCACCATGTTTGACGAGGTCTGCTGATAATGCTAAATTATCAGGTTAATATGTTCGGCAAACAAAAAAAGAACATTTTGCCGGCCCCCAGCCAGGCCGGCTAAAAATGGTTTCTTTTCTGCCTAAAACATACTTAACCTAAGCCCGCCCTACCTCCCCTCTTGAGTTACCGCCTGACAGATTGAGAGGAAAATGTATGCTGAGTCCAACCACGTTCTCGCTTATATACAGAGGGCTGCACATGCGCAGTGGGTCATGCAAGCCAGCATCTACAAACAACTAAAAAACCTCCAGGGAGACATCTCTATTGAGGACAATGTAATGCTAAATTATCAGGTTAAGTACGTTTTAGGCAAAAAAGAAACCATTTTTAGCTGACCTGGCTGGGGCCGGCAAAATGTTCTTTTTGGAACCCTAAGCGATACGACATACTAGTCAATTGCAAAATTGTGCGGGCTGACGAAAATAGACCTCGTACGAAAGGCAGAACTGAAATAGCTTCATAATTACAAGCTTTGTGAACAAAACAAGAAAGACATTGCAATGAAGCTAACAAAGTGTAAGCAACCAATGCGTACACCTTTATTTCCCAGTAGACTCATCCAATATTTATTGCAATAAGTTCTATTAGCATAAGCAGTGTACTGCTGAAAGTCATTTCATAATTATGGAATCATGGTGAAAGCATAGCAATTTCACTACACGATTAAAGATAAACCACGCCTACAGTATTACAGCAAGCAAAGTCTGCTTCACTACAATGCCGTTCTTGTTTTGTTCGTAGCTATTGTAATTATGAAGCTATTTCAATTCTGCTTTCTGTACGAGGTCTCTAGTCAACCCACACAACTTTTGCACGAATTGACTTTTACGTCATATTACTTAGGGTTCCAAAAATGAAAATTGAATGACCTTGGTAGGGTGTTTCAAGGTCATTCTGGTTGATGCCATGGGACTCGTCACATGAGACATATTTCAGCATATCAACCTTAGCTTTCTATGACCAATGCTTCTTGAGAGGTTCGCTTTGACCAGACTTTTTGACCACCCTGTAGTATACTTCTTGAATTAATTTGAAGCTTAAGCTTACTGCAACTTGTATGCTGAAATTTACGTTAAAAGGTAATACATATTTCATTGTTAACCTTTTCCCCGTTATTTTTCCAGGACTAGCAGACACACTTGATTCTTCAAACAACTTACGTCGTAAAAAGAAAATTATACGAATGAGTAACATTGATCAAATTCATGCAATTGAAGAGAGATATCAATGTAAAACTTGTCCTTCATTCTTTAAAACAAGAAGAGAATTGAAAAGTCATGACAGTGTTCATAGTGAAGAGAGACCACATAAATGTGAACAGTGTCAGAGTACATTTAAAACGCGGAATAGTTTAATGATACACATGCGGATACATAGTGATGACAAGCCATATAAATGCATTCAGTGTAAGAAAATGTTCAGAAGAAGAAGTCATTTGACATCTCATAATATATGTCATTCTGGAAAAAAGGTGCACAAATGTCCACAATGCACTTACGCTACCAATAGGCGGACCAGCCTTAATACTCATATGGCAACACATCGTGATATAAAGCCTTTTAAATGTCAAATTTGCAGTAAAACCTTCAGAAGTAACCCTAAGTTAAACCTTCATGTAAGAACGCATACGGGAGAAAAACCACACAAGTGTACTGAATGTGAAATGGCATTCAGTAGTAATGGTCACCTTACCAGACACATGAAGACACACACTGGTGAAAAGCGCCATAAATGTGAACAATGTCAAAAAGTTTTCAGCCTTAAGGAAAGCCTGGCTCTTCACATTAGAAGTCATACTGGGGAAAAGCCGTACAAGTGCTCAATATGCAGTTCTGCTTTCAGCACATACGGTACCTTGGACATGCATATTAGGGCACACATGGGATTAAAACCTTTCAAATGTGAAGAATGTGGTTCATCTTTTATCGACAAGCGTAGATTGAAAGTGCATGTCAGGGTGCATCGTGACGAAAGACCACACGGTTGTGATCAGTGTAAGAAGGCTTTCAAATCTAAAAAAGAGTTAAAAATTCATGCAAGAGTTCACTTAGCAGAAAAGCCACACAAGTGTACGAAATGTGCCAGAGGTTATACAACAAAATCCAAACTTAATCAGCACATTAAACTTCGACACGAACCATAGCCTTAAAGGAGGAAGCCTGGTAGTTTTTAAGATGATCGCACCAAATGTGAAGAACTCCTATGAGTTTGTGGCTGCTAGTGGAACGGTAACAAAAATTAATTGGATCATTGTTTCGAGTGGGTTTCTCTGTGTAAAGCTTGATAATAATTCACCTCTAAAGTATAATTATTTACAAAATCCGTCCTTTGATAGGAGCAAATTGTCGTTTAATCTGACGTGAATACTAAATATAAGCTGGCAGCTTAGCTTCGGAAATAGGGAAGGAGAAGATAATTTTTAATTATTGACCAACACAGTCGATAAATTGCAGCAATTGTTTAGCTTTGAAATTACAATGTACACAATAAAGCATGTCAACATTTTACTGCATGCAATTAGTTGTACTTTTTTTTAAGGACCATGTTACAGTTGGCTCGGTTGCAGGATTCAAACCAGCATTCGCTTGGTTTGGAGACGGGAATGCTGACCACTGGACTACTGCTGCTTGCTTTGCTCGGGGACCCCTCACAAAGCTCGTGCTGTATACTGGACTGTTTTCTGAGCGAGACGAGAAGTGGCATGTCCGTTCAAGAAAGTGTTAATGTGGGAGTAAAGAAAATTATATTAACCCTCTCCTGCATGCATTGCGTTGTGGTACTCTTTTTTTTTTTTTTAACGACCATTGGGCCGGTCGTGGGATTCGAACCAGCATTCGCTTGGTTTGCAACCGGGGATGCTGCTGCTGCTGCTGTTGCTGCTCGCTTTGCACGGGGTCCCCAGGGCCCCCACACAAGTGCGTGTTGCTTTGGGTTAACACCTGTTTAAATTTGTATTAAATTATGTCAATAAAGTGTCTCTTTATTAACGTGAAACGGATGCCAGACAATTCTGTCCATAAAAAAAAAGATACCTACGAGAATTTGGTCTCAAGTTAAAAAAAAAACTAAAATGCCATTTAAAATCTGAGGACCAACTATGACAATATGGTCCCAATTTAGGTTATCTTAATCGTAAACATGTTCGTGATATTTTCATGCGCGGCCAGTTTGGTGACATAATAGATTAAGTGCACACCTAGAGTTTCCCTCTTCATCCACAGTTCTGATTGTATCGAGGCTAATGTGTAAGCCATAACAAATTGAAAACACAGTACGCTTAATAGTTCAAAGGTTAAATGAAAACTAGAACATTGCTACTTTCGGTAGCAATGTTCAAGTTTTCATTTAACGTCCGAAGTATTATTCGTTGCGATTAAGTTGGCGAATGTTTTGGTGTGTTGATATCACTCCTTTGAAGGGCCGAACCATTCGGAACTTGGCGGCCCCTTTTACCAGTTTTGGTTTTTGATATGATATCACTTCTTTTTTTTTAAATTGTGTATTGGCTCAACTCCACTACTGTGCAGATGTGTACTATAAAGTGCCACATCAACAAGAAATTGGTTTTCAACAAATTGCTACTACCTTTTGCCTATAGGCCGAACCATTCTCAACTTAGTCACCCTCTTTATGAGTTTTGGTTTGGTTTTAATTTTGTTGTAATTTGTATTATAATATTTAGTTAGTTTTGGTGTGTTGCTATCACTCCTTTGATGGGCCGAACCACTCTGAATTTAGAGGCCTCTTTACCAGTTTTTGGCTTTGTTTATTTTGCTTTGTTTTTACACTTGGTTTATTTTTCGTTAATTGGACATGAATACAATTTCTTTGCAACGTTGTTTAGATTTATTGTGATACACTAGTGTGTGCCTCGGCACGTACGTCAGTATACACGTTCTCATTGTCCGAACTTTGGCCGTCCAATGAGAGACGATGCCGACAAAACAATATTTTCGTACTTACGCGCCCTCCCACGCCATCCCTGTTACGCCCCCAGGCTCCAAACCACAAAAGGTACGCAGTTCATATTGTAATGCACCCATTTGTCCAATTTCATAGCTGGAAGCCTTCCCGTTACCTCGGAATCGATGAATAATAACCCTATGGGATTTAACATGGGGATGAGCGGAATAGCTAAGCTAGCTAGTTAGTAACACATTTTCAACGTTATTGAGGGGCAGACTTTGCATTTAAAGCAGCATAGCTGGCATTCAAACACGATATAATTTTTGTCAGTTGGGTCATTGCTCTTGATTTCAACACAATTTAAGCTTTTGTACCGCATTATTATTTTTCCCCAAGTACCTGAAATGTGCCCAACTATGCTTCAAGATATGACGCTGACGCAATGGCGTCGCGCTACAATGGTATACAACCTCGACAATTGAATTGTTGTGATGTTTGTTGCCTAACTTGGCGCGACACACTAGCGTATTTTATACGGGGCCAAAAAAATTAAGGGATTGAATTTTCGGAGGGTTATATATATTTTACTGCAAACAAGAAGCACCCGAGTGAGATAATTTTTTTTAAAGCCTTAAAATGCCATAATGGATATGAAGAACCTGCATTATCATTAAGGTAAAACGGGGGTAAAAGCCATTCAAAAAGGTAAGTATGCTGTGGCGTTTTGATGGAGGGCAAAGGGCCAGGGTGTCATCCACGCACCTTTTATAGTAAAAAGGGCAAAAAATGTTGTTTTAATGTATTGTCAACAACATTCATGAGAATTTCACACAAACATTAAGCTATGAAGCGATCGTTGTATGTATCACGACTTCTTAGATACTTTTTAGTTTTTTTGATTTACTGTTGATAATGAGTTCAACTTTTGACTCGATGCGTTGAATGATACTTCGTGATGATCACTATGCTGGCTATGATTATTTTATTGAATGCGCAAGTGATTTTTTTCTCAATCTTTGTTATTCTAAGCGTCCGTACCCAGTTGTGTTCAATATCAGGTGACCGATTTAAAAGTTTCTATCCCTAAACATTTTTTGACCACATTTTGTTCCTTCTTTTTGGATTTTTATTAACTGGTATAAAATAAAGTACCTACATCGTTCAGTCATATTAAAAAGACTTTTCTTATGAAATTTCATTCTGGCCGCCATTTTAAAGTTCCACAAAAACCCAATGGGACCTTCCTGGATGAATAAGTTATTTTGAACATTCGTAACCAGTTAGGGCTCAATCTGATAAATGATCTGGAAGTTACAAGCCGAAAACAGTTTTTCGGACGCATTTTGGAATTTTATCAACTGGTATAAAACCAAGTTTTACGTCATTCACCCGTTTTTGGAAAAAAATATTCCTTCCGAATTTTACTCGAATTGGTTCACGTGTTTGACCATAACTGTGGTACAAAATGGCAGAGAGACTAATAGAAAAATCCCAAATCGTCCAATTTAAAATAGGTTCTCAAGGTAATTTTGAAGTTAATTTTGAATATAATCGATAACCAATTTGTGTTGAGTCTGAAAAAAAGTTTTGACGTTACATAAAAAAAAATTTTTGATCGCCATTTTGGATTTTTATTAACTGGTATAAATCCACGCGTATGTTGCGTGTTTAGAACGTCAGTTTTCGTTCTAATTTGTTCATGCGATCACAAGTCATCAAGATGAAACTGTCAGAAATACTTTTTTTTTTGGACGCCATTTTCGGCTATCATTTTAGATATTTTTCAGTTGGTACAGTATACCAGAATGCCCGACAGAATGCCACTCGTCAAAATGCCACCACGTCAAAATGCCACCGGATAAAATGCCACCCTCTACCGACAAAATGCCACTTCAAAATTTTTTAACTGATCTTTTTAAAAAGTCACGATGCATAAACATAGTCACAATGTACAAACCTTGACAAGTTGTCACCTTGGCAGAGTCCACCTTAACAGGTTGTCTATTTAATCTTTTTAAAAAGTCACAAGTCTGTACCAAGTCTGTGGGTGCATTCAGAAGGATGTTTAACACATGTTTTTCAACGTTTTTGGCTCGTCCTGAGTTTGCATTTTGATTTACCTGCTCTGATTGTGGGGTTGTTGTTTACGAAATCTCTTCGGGTGTTGATGATTGTCAATTTCATTTTTTTTTTTTTTTTTTTTTTGGGTGTTGTAATTTTTGGGGTTAGTTGCTAGCGGTCTCTTACAATGACCCTTTCCAAAGCCTCTGCTTTTCTTGCAGAAACTTATTATTGTTACTATTATATCACAATTGAAAAAGTATAAACATTTAAAAAAAGTCACTATGACATCGTCTTGTTTAAAATCGGATTGCTGTGCCAACAGCACGGAGGAAAGTTTGAATATCTTTTATATACCTTCCTCAATTTCGGTGCAGTGTTTTTAGTCACTTTTGTCGTTTTTCACTGCTTTTCTTGGCCTTTTTTTTTTTGGTGGGGGGGGGGGGAGCCGAACTCATCCTGCAACATAAACGTTGTTGATAAAGCGTTGTCTGTTGGAGAGCTTCAATGGACCTTCAGAATGACGGATGGGCGTGGCCAACTTCACTCCTGTAAGCGTTGTTGCTGCCTTCTGATGGTTTGTTCGGGCACCATTACGGAGTGTAGTTTCACAAACGTTCCACATGGCAAGAGGAAACAGCGGGCGGACTTCGCCAAGGTGACGTCATGAAAAAATGGGAAGGTCTTTCGTGCAATATAAATGGCAGCGCACTAAATTTAGTAAAATTTTGAGAACTTAAAAAAAAAAAAGTTGAAGTGGCACAACAATCCGAGTTTAAACGATACGATGTCATTGTGACTTTTAAAAAATGTTTATACATTGGCTATGGTTATGCATTGTGACTGTTTGAAAAGGTGAGTAAAAAAATGTTTGAAGTGGCATTTTGTCGGTAGAGGGTGGCGTTTTGTCTGGTGGCATTTTGACGAGCAGCATTCTGTCGCGGCACCATATACCATGCATTATACGTCATCAGCCATGCGGTTTTAAGAATATTTTCAACAAATTTTGTTCGAATCAATCCATTTTTTGCAACAAACAGTTTAGCTATCTGGAAAATTGATATAAAACGCCTCATTTTTCTTGACCAATATTTTCGAATCAGTTCAAAAAGAGGCGAACGGTTTAAAAGTACATTCCCTCTCACTAGTCTTTGAGAGGATGTGTGGCTCGGCATAAGAAAGCCAGTGTGGTCGCAAACAGACCAATCAGCGTGTGGCCATTGGGACAATGTCCTCATTCCGCCCCTGACGCTACCTAACAAAATTATTAATTTAATGTTGACTAGTTTGTCATTCATATAATGCGCCAGCAACAGCAACTTCAGAAAAGAACTACACCGATCCAAAACTACATCCAGCGAGAAGCAATGAAAGAGGGCGAGCGAGTTCATTCTTGGGACGGTATTACAGAAAAAGGGCGAGTGGTTGGCAATGTGAAGGGTATAGTCGATGCCCTCTAACAATCAGTAACAAAGGCGAGCTCTGGAACAATCGGTAACAAACGAAATGTCGTCAAATTATGGTTGGAATTTGGAAATTTTACTGTTACGGCGTTTCACTGGTGATCTATTCAAAGAGATCCAGATGAGAAAATGGTGAGTTGTGCAACGACGGAGAAATGAGAAAATGGTGAGTTGTGCAACGACGGAGAAATGAGAAAATGGTGAGTTGTGCAACGACGGAGAAATGAGAAAATGGCAAGTTGTCCAACGACGGAGAAATGAGAAAATGGTGAGTTGTGCAACGACGAAGCATTGCACCTTCCGTTCAGGGTCTCACGATTGAAAATGTGCAATTCAAAATTATTGCTTTGAAATGATAACCATACAATTTCTTTTCGCGAAGATATGCTGATAAGAAACAATTTCTCTTCCACGGTTTTTTCCTCAAAAGGGATTTTCGGCTCCCCCCCCCCACCTCCTAATCAGTTTATTTTTCGACCTTTTTACAACTAACTTATTTTATGTTACGCAACGTATCAGGTGCTTTTAGTCGAGGGGAGGGGGCTGCTTTTCGTTAAGCTTATGCTACTTAGGCCTAACGTCGTAGGATCTTTCTCACATTTAATAGGGGCATGTATTTTGACCTGGAAATTAGTTTTTCGGGGTGGGGCTTTAAGCCTATTTCCTTTTTTAGCCCTGTTTCAATTTCCCTATCCATGCAGCACACGATTTCCGCACATATTCATTCCGTTACACCAGGACCTACCATTTTCGACGGGTTTTCAGCTGGTTTCTAAATGTTACTAAAGATTTTTTTTAAAGTTGTTGTGACAAGCAATTAAAAATTCAACAATTGGACCCACCTAGCCAATTATGCTATTCATAACGCTAGCCCATCACCCTTGATAGATTTATCCAGTTCGTCTCCAACGGGCCTTCAAGGTCAAAAACACACCATTGATGACACTTTTCAACAGACTTTTAGAGCCCTTTAAGGTACAGTAGTGGGAATGTATGAGACCAGGCGACTTCAATTATTTAGAGCATCTAGCCTAAAGCTTATAACTCCGTCAAAAGCAAACATCTTTATACTAACTTTGGAATCTAGCCTTGACTAGTCAAGGCCTGTCTAAAAATTGTGAAATTCGGTCCAGCCAAACCCGAGATGCAGACAAGGGCCAAATAGACAAGGTCTTGTTCTTGGTCTTCTGGGGATGTACCTTCCGTCTGTCCTCTCTATAGGTCAAACCAATTGTCCTATAAAGCTGGTTCTTGGCTCATGTTACAGGTATTGCTCTGTACATGTGCCCTTTCCATAAGGCCTTTTCTAATTGGACAAGTAGTTCAGGGGTTACGGAGCTCTAAACGACCAGATTGATTGTTTTACATGGTTTTAAACATTATTATGTAACAATGCCTATTAGCACACGCCAGCTGCAAGACATAGACTGAAGATTAAATGATTTGTTTCTGTTGGCGATAGCCAGGTTAGGAAAGGTCATCCTAGGATCTCTGTGTTAACCTCTCAGCTTTGACTGCCAACTGCACTGTGACAATGGCGAAACGAATACGGTTTCAGTAATTGATATCAACTGCACTGTTTTACAGTTTAGCTGCAATTCTAAAGGTAACACGAATTAATAAACAAAAACGGAACGTTAAATGTTTAGAGTAAGGGATTAAAAGTCAAAACCTAGAAGGTACACGGACAAGCTTTGACAGTAAGGGTTTAGGTGTAAAATTTTGTAAGAGGCTGGTAAACATTAGACCTTACTACACGGTGGCCAGCAATAAATGTATTTTGACGACAAACTGGAAATCCTCCTACAAAAGACCCATGTGATGATACAGTGGTAGTAGTAGGTATACGTTTTCTGCTTTGCTTTATGTTGAAAATTATTTTTCGATTTAGTAACATGACAGCATATTTGCAGCAGAGAGCATTATTGCTTATCCTTTACCATAAATCGCCGAAATATAGTAAAAAATGCCATACTTCACAAGAAAATTGTGTTTGAAGTACGTTAACAATATTCTAAGAACAAAGAAAACCTGCTACCACCGTTCATTCACACGTTCTGTCCGAACAGACTAGAACTAAGCTAACCACCGGGTAGTAAGGGTCTAATGCTTACCAGCCTCTTACTGACAAAATTTTACACCTTGACCCTGACTGTCAAAGCATGTCCGTGTTCCTTCTAGCTTTTGCCTTTTAGACACTTACTTTAAACATTTAACGTTCCGTTTTTGTTTATTAATTTTACTCTGGTCAATGATGTGTTGACTGTGGAGTGACATCGACTCAAGGTCGACTGAGGTACAAGATTTGGTTCTTCCTTCCGAAGATTATCAGCTGGTCTTGCGTCGCCTCAACGGTTTTGTTAGTTTTGTTTGTTTGCTATAATTGTTGTCATAACAATGCGACTGCAACGCCACATTAAGCTATTTATTGATATTAGGTTTAACAAAAGCGTATTTCTGTAATTTTTTTCACAGTGGAAAATAACAGTAGTGTCTTTTACATCGTTCAACATCGTTTTCTTTTTGGTAAAGAAATTTAAAGAATCAACTGCTATTCTTAGCCTTTGTAGCCCAGCTATATTTTTGTCCAATTATGTGTTGTATTACGAAAGTAAGTAAGCCTAACCATTTCGTCTGCGATTGATTTGTGATAAAAACTGCTTTAACTTCGTCCAAGCTTTAACTGCCAAACATAAAAAATGTCCAACAAATCTATTGCAAATAACGGTAAGGAAAATTATGGTTGGTAATTATGTAGATTATTTGGTAAAAGGTGTGTTTGGGACTCATTTACCCTTCAAGCTTAAGCTTAGCAACCCATCCACAGATATGTTAAAACCTAAGTTACTGGCAAACACTAGAATTGGTAAAACAAAAATATGAGTACGATAAGCTTCTTAACGTAGCTCAACCAACACCGACCTAAACCAACTTCCTTTAACGGTGGGGATATCCAGTTGAGCGTTAACGTTAACCTTTTGGCTAAACTCGGTAATAAGGAAAAATGGTGAGATCCATCACGAAATAAGTTGAGGGCTAAGCAATATTTAGCCTGAAGGTCGAGGACTAACTTAGCACTGAGCAGTTAGCCCCGAGCTGTAAAAAGCGATGATTTCCATCTAGTATTAGCGTTATTCCTGAGTTTTAACAACACATTAACAGGGCTAATTTAGCCTGAAAGTCGAGGTCTAAGAGCTAACAAAACCCCAACTTAGTCCAACATGGATATCATCAATGTTTTTTTCCAGTCTACTAACTCCCAGGTTAAGGTTTAGTTAGATCCAGGGTTAAGCTAGTCCGGGGTTAGTTTAGACCTCAACTGGATATCCCCACCGTAAGAAATTCATTCTATCTGAACTAACCGGAGCTGGCCTGACCTGACCACAGTTTGATAACAAAAGTTAGATACGCAGGCAGGATTTTCTGAAGGCGGTTTCTTACAAATAATTTGAGCTGTCTCTTAACATCTGGAGGGTCTGTGGGGGGGGGGGGTGCTATGAGGTTTGAAGGATACTGAGGGGGTGCTGTGGGCTGCTCCCCAGCGAGGTTTGGGTGGGCGCTATAGAAGCTAACGCATTTAAGACTTTTGGGACCATTTCTGGTCTCTAGTGAGTACTCGCTGTGCTTACAATTCAAATAAACAAAACTAAATTGTTCTCTTATAAACTAAGAATGTACCCCCTTGAAAACCCGATGGGGGTTTCCGTGCAACTTGGCACCCCCCCCCCCCCCCGGAGACGCCACTGAAGGTGTGATAAACAAGAACAATACAATCCTATGAAAGCTCCCAAAAGCTTGAGAAAAGTAGAGCCAGTAAAAGTAGGGTTAAGTACCACGGTTTGGTTCATCACGTAGTATTTGATGCTGCACTGCATCCTTAACCCTTAAAAAAACGCATCTCCCTTGCAGGTATTTTTAAAAGAATACTAGGCTAGTAACGGGATTCGAACCGGCCTCCTCTTAGTTTGGAGATTGAGGATGACATTAACCACTAGGTTGTGCCTGCCTGCCTAGCTCGGGATACCCAAAATCTCTCTCAAAACTCTCGCTGTGCCTTCGGATTTAATTAATTTTTCAGCCCACCTTGCCGATGTTGCTTGTAAACTATCCCACTGTACCCTGAAAGGGTTAAGCCTGTAATGCGCAACGTAAATAACCGACCCAATTTAATTAAAATACCAAGGATACAATAGTATCCTACGACAGCTAAGGTATGACCTCCCTCACCGATGTTAGTGAAAATTTTGATAATAAATACCGTTACGTTTTTTTAAATTAACTTTTTTAAGAAAACCAAATTGACTTTTGGGCCTTATAGAGTTTGGAAAATATTCACACCAAACTCTACAAATCTATTAACAATCCGTTAGGTCAGGTCGGAATTTTGGACCTGAACCGGCATCGCGAAAAAATTTTTGTCGCCTTCTTGTTGGGATTATTGTTGTTGAGACATTTTTATCCAATGCTCTCTACAGACCAAACTATTTGCTGTATTAGGTTTTATTTTTAAATTTATACTGAAAGCACTCCACGGAAAATTTACACGTGACCGTCGAGGTACTTGCGAAGTTGACCAGCGGGAAACAATGTTAAATGGAGATAGGGTGCAAAACGACACACATTTCTCAAGTTTATACGTTTTTTACCCTTTATTTTCTGCACGAACTTGTGCAGCTACTCCATGTCTTTTTATTACTGTTATTCAATATCTGCCGGTTGGGAAATACATTAAAAGAAAAAAAAGTTACTGTGGTAAACGTGAGAGAGAGCGACATGCGTTTAACGGAGGGAAAATGCCCGTTGTTAGTGTGTGCTGAGTGAGTATATCATATAA
The DNA here is from genome assembly GCA_023313725.1 of Lithobius niger. NCBI lineage: Eukaryota > Metazoa > Arthropoda > Chilopoda > Lithobiomorpha > Lithobiidae > Lithobius > Lithobius niger. The sequence goes on along the minus strand of JAHWFP010053995.1, from coordinate 89,104 downwards.
AACTTAAAGGAGACCACAAATTTGGTAATTAGGGTTCGGACAGGTCCTTGACAACGTGGAAATGTCTGGAAAATGAAAATTAATTACAGGCCTAGAAAAAATGCATTGAAAAACTCAAATACATTTTCAAATCACACAGCATTCTTGGAAATTGCCATAACAGAAACGCCTTTCGTTGGTTTGTTTTCTGTGTCGGATATCAATAATCAGTATGCAACTTGTGTTGAGAACCCAAATTAATGCCCGGGAACTTAAAAATCAAAGTGCTGCCCTGAAACCGAATTGTACCAATGGCAGCACAAGTGTTGCTACGTTTCATTGCTGCCATTTAGCCGCAGTATTGATAAATATTTCGAACTTCAGATTTGTATTTTAGTACCATTGTCTGTAATTATTCGTTCTCAGTTCCTTGAGTTACCATTTACAACGTAACGTAATTAAAATGAACAGGAATATAAACTTAAAATAAATTTCATCCCTGACGCGAACCTGTATAGGGGTGCCAAAATGTTATTCTATGAAGGTGTGTAGCTGAGAATAAGAATTTTGTCCTAAATAAAATTTCGTTAGTGAACAATAGGGTAGAACCTTACTGTTTCGTAATGCTTGAAGCTCAAACAAAATTATTTCAGTCATGCTCCATATTAAGTGACAAGACAGTTGCATAAATACACACATTTGGCCATGCTTCAAGACCTGGGTCTTTTTTTTTCATAGCTAGACGTGAAATTCTTTTACCGTCGCAAGACTAACTATACTGCTGCGAAAGCATTTGCCAAGAAAAGACATGTCCGGCAACATCAGTATGTTTTGCACCCACCAGAAATAGGAGCATAAATGGGTCGATCCATGAGGAAAGACCAATCCTTTTACTTATGTACGAGCGTAGGTATGAAAAATACTGAAATTTCCAAACAAACCATAGAATGTTAACAAGCCAATGGGCATTTACGAAGCTGAACGACATATATATTGGAAAGATTCTGGCTGTATACGACCGACTCCAGGTTTCATCTTTTGTGAATAATACAGCTCACATAAGACGTAACACAGTCGGTGTACGGTTAAAATGTAGAACTCTCTGCGAAAGACACACTCATGACCCTTTCATGCCCGAATTAATTCTGGTGAGTTTTTTTAGTCGTGCGATTCGAACCGGCATTCGCTTGGTTTGGAAGTGAGGACACTAACCACTGAGCTGTTGTTGCTCGCTTTGCATGCTTTACTCGCGGTCCCCTGGGACGTCTCACAAAGCTTGCGGCGTGTCTGGGGACTTACATTTTTACTCCAACTTGTAGGTGTTGCCGTTTGCAACAGCGGACGTGAAAGGGTTAACAGTATTAAAATAATGTGAAAGCACAACGATGTAGGTTCAGTTTGAAGATCCAAATTTCTTAAAATCAAGAATGCTAGCCGAACTTGGATTTAGCTTTGGTGACTTGTGTATTATTATTTATATTTGTTGGATCAATTTCAGCAAGCTTCGGCAAGATGAGGGAAGAATTTTACTCAATAAATATATTTAATAACTTAACCATATGACCTAAAAAGTATTCATACCTGTAATGAACTGAAAACAAGAATAAAGTGCCACTTTAAAAATGTTGAGTGAAAATAAATGAAAATCAAAAATAAATAATTTGTATGAAGGAGACAGCAAAGTATATGGGTACTGTTTGTTGAAAGAAAAGGTATGCTAATGTGATATTGTTATATTGTTGTCACAAATATGCAGTTGGCTTCGTGTCACCATACGTAATAAATCAATCTATTAAAAAGAATTTGAAGCTTAAGCTGCAACTTTTGTGCTGAAACTGAAGTAAAAAAGTTATAGTCATTTCATTGCCTCCTCTTTTTCGTTATGTTTCAGGGCGTGAAGACACTCGACATAATGAAACTCCAAACAACTTAACGTCACAAACAGAAAATTATTCGAATGAGCAACGTTAATCAAATTCACGCAAATGAGCAGAGATATCAATGTAAAACATGTCCTTCATTGTTTAAAACAAATGGAGCTTTGAAAATTCATGTGAAAAGCGTTCATAGTGAAGAGAGATCACATCAATGTGCACAGTGTCAGAGTACGTTCAAAACACGGCCTTATTTAATGATACACATACGGATACATAGTGATGACAGGCCATACAAATGCACTCAGTGTAAAAAAATGTTCAGAAGACGTAGTCATTTGACATCTCATAATATATGTCATTCTGGAAAAAAGGTGTACGTATGTGCACAATGCAATTACGCCACCAGTAGGAGGACCAGCCTTAAAATATGACAACGCATTGCGATATAAAGCCGTTTAAGTGTCAAACTTGCGGTAAAACCTTCAAAAATAATTCTAAGTTAAACGTTCATGTTAGAACGCATACGGGAGAAAAACCACACAAGTGTACTGAATGTGAAATGGCATTCAGTAGCAATGGTCACCTTACCAGACACATGAAAATACATACGGGTGAAAAGTGCCACAAATGTGAACAATGTCAAAGGGTTTTCAGCCTTAAGGAAAGCCTGGTACTTCATATTAGAAGTCATACTGGGGATAAACCGTACAAATGCTCCATATGCAATTCTGCTTTCAGCATATACAGCAACTTGGACAGGCATTTTAGGTCACACATGGGATTAAAACCTTTCAAATGTGAAGAATGTGGTTCTTCCTTTATAGCAAAGCGTAGTTTGGAAGACCATGTCAGGGTGCATAGTGACGAAAGATATCATCATTGTGCCCAGTGTAAGAAAGTTTTCAAATCTAGGAAGGAGTTAACAATTCATGCAAGAGTTCACTTATCAGAAAAGCCACACAAGTGTACGAAATGCGCCAGAGGTTATACAACAAAATCCAAACTTAATCAGCACATTAAACTTCGTCACAAAGCACAGCCTTAAAGAAGGAAGCCTGTGAGCTTGGAAGCCTCACCCCCCCCCCCCCCCGTGAGTTTTTAAGATAATCACACCAAATGCGGAGAAATCTTGTTGAATTTATACCTGATTTGAGTGGAGAGCTTCACAAGACTGAACAGAATGGGAACGAAAATTAATTGGATCGGTTCTTTGAGTGGGTGTCTCTGTGTAAAGCGTGATAATAATTCGCCACTTAATTTGCAATCATTTACAATCCGTCCTTTGATAGTAGCAAATTGTTGTTTAATCTAACATGAATACTAAATATCAAGTTCAAAATCGGGAATACTAAATAGCTGCTGGTTGCTTAGCTTCGGGAATAGGGAAAGGGAAATTCAATTCAAGAATATGTTGCTCCTTTATAATTGCTAATCAACCCAGACGAGTATTGCAGCGATTGATTAGCTTTGTATTTATAATTTACATGATAAAGCATGTTAAAAAAAATTACTGTAATTTCCTTTTCTTAAATTCTGTTTCATGTGAAACGGGTTGCAGAAAATTCGGTCTTAAAAACGGGTTGCACAAAGTTCGGTCCTGAAAACTCTGTCCCAGACAATTCGTTCCCAACAAAAAAGATCCCCTACAAGAATTTGGTCTCAAAAAACAAAATTAAAATGCCCTATGTGTTCTGCTTAAAACAGTAGGCTACTTTACTCACAAGTCACAACATAAAAAGGATTTATTAAAGTTCTTCAAACTTCAGAACAGATTGTTTTGACTATGAAAATCACCTGTTGATCCCCGTTCCCATAATACACGACAAATAATTAATGATATACTGATTAGTACTGCTTGCTATACATCGCTCCAACTATGGGTTAAGTATTCACACAAACTTACAGTTGGCTTAACAAACAATTAGCATGCTCACACAATTCGTGTTTGTTCGTTACTGATTTCCATACTTTATTGAATCACTGATCTTTCATGTGCGACGCGTTGTGAACCGTTGTTGAATTCGTGGCTCAAGTCGGTTTTTTTTTACGGCCAGGATACGGCTTATGAAATATATTTGGCAGCAGCGGCTAACTGGGGCAGCTTAGGAGTCTAATGAAATGTTTCTGTCTTAATGGATTGAAGCAATCTGCGTACAGTTCGTTGCGAGGTTCGTTGCGAGGTAGAAACTTTCTAGAGGATCCAGAACTTTTTCATGAGGAAAAGGGAAAAACTCTCAAGAATCCAGGAGCCTTAGAACACGCCTCTGTGTGTTGTCATCGGGAACATGAAGGAAGATGAAATTCTGTGGAGGTGACGCTCAGGCTTATTCAACGTCTTAGTAGAAATATCCTTCAAATGTGAGAGCCATCTAAATCACGTCACTCATAAAGACCTTGTGAATGTAGTACCCTATCATGAGGAAACTCTTCCCGGTGTGGTAAGCCTTGTTTACGGCAAGCCTGCTTCACCATCTGTCTGAACCACTTGGATTGGCTTCAGTTGGGCTACTAAACAGGAAACTTGTTTTTTCCTTATTGCTATGGCATCTGGCAAAATATGTAAGAAGATCAAGACAATTAGCTGGGATGAAGCAAATATCACACTCAATATGACATTCGTGGGCTCCTCTCTGACTTCATGGATGGTTCGGCAAGAAGATGCAATTCCACACCGAGGCTTCAAAGTCCTTTGTCATTCCATTACTTGGACTGATTGCAGGGTGCATGGAATGTTTTCTCTGCCTGATCAGAGCTCATCGAAAATTTCAGATAAAGCTGACTTAAATTCAAAAATTTAGTTGGGTTGGCAATCGGTATAAGCCCCCTTCATTCATTTGGGGCATGGGCGATATGTGTTTATTAAATAACTACAGATACAGATTTGGTAATTGTTGATTTACATGCTCTGAAGAACCATTTATTGTGTCGGGTGGCAACTTTGGGGCCATCATTTTATTTAAATATGATCCGTTGGTTTCATAGCCGAAATACGAAATCTTAACGGTCGAAAGTCTGCGTGGTTAAATATCTAAAAGACCAATTTTGTGGGCACATTTTCGAGTTAGCTGTTTCAACCATCTGAATGTTGACTTAATTACTGGTTGGTGTAACTCACCCCTCTTTGACAGATGGAGGAATTATGCATATTACCCCCTTTTAATTATGCTGCATCGATTATGCCTGTCTAGCCTGTATGCATGTGGTCCAGTCTGCAAATATCAATGACTGTTTCAGTGCTAGTGTGCAAACAGTCAGAAAGTATGCTCGGATACATACAGTTTCAAAAAGTGTGGCAGATAACCACGTCTTCTGCATTTTAATGGGGTAAGCACCACATCTGATACAGGGGCTAATTTAGGTATGCTAAAGAAATCTGGATATAGGGCCAACTCAGTTTCTGAAACCGGAATTGAAACTGTGCCTATTTCTAGCCATGAGTCAAACTAAAAAAAATGAGCTTGACCAGTCTCCATCCATGGTAAAAGTTGTTTAAAATGTGCCATATTGCTTAACGGGGCAAGGTAGAATTTTGGTTAACAAGACTGTCGCATGTGCAAGAGATCTCTGGTTAGATCCTGACTTCGGATATCCCTTGCATTTTTTTATGAAGAGAAGGGCCCTGTCATGCCTCGTGTCGATTGCGGCAAGTGAAAGATCCTGGAAATTTCCACTTATAATTACTTAGCAAAATTTTGTCCCTCTTGCTTTCTGGTGCCATGGCTTCAGCTGGGACTGCGACAAACGTCCAAGTGATATACCAACTGGGCACTTTCGATCGCCAGTGCACCTTCTTGCCTTTTTGTACCGTGTGTCCCAAAAGTCAATTGCCATATGGTGGAGATTAGCGCAGATGTTCGAAGTGTCGTCCGTTTACAGCAACACAATGTCCAATTCACCTTCCCAGCTCATCCCTGATGGCTGAAAGCAATGCGTGGAGCCATTCCACGGATTGTTTGCGTTTGCAATTGAGTTGCTGTAAACGGACGACACTTCGAATATCTGCGCTAACCTCCACATGGCAAGTGACTTTTGGGACACACACTGTAGCAAAATTTAGTTTTGACCGTTTTGGGATTGTTTTGTTCTTTCTCGGTAGCCACTTTTTCATTGAATAGAGTTTTGTTGTTTTTGTATGGTACTGATAAATTGTAGCTGCTGAAACATGAATTCGACGTTACGTTTTGGTACGTTTGTTGGGTTCGTGTGTCTTTCGTTGAGAGTTTGAACCTGATGCCTTTTCCTTTTTCATTCTGCTGCTGATAACATTAATCATTTTAGCAGTGTTGTTCAGTATTTTTATAATCAACTTTAAGACATTTGTTATACTATTTTATACATTTTCACGATTGCAATGTCAGTTTTGCAATGTCAGTGCAAGATTGCAATGTCAGTGCAAGTGTTGTCTGCGTCATAAGAACCATGTTGTTAGACCGCGTCTTGAACCAAGAGTCGTTGGAAAGATACAAATCTAGACACACGTTAGTGTGTCGCGCCAAGTTAGGCAACAATCATCAACAAACATCACATGAGCTCAATTGTCGAGGTTGTAAACCATTGTAGCGCGGCGCCATTGCGTCAGTGTCTTTATATCTTGAAGCTTATAGTTGGGCACATTTCAGGTATTTGGGGAAAAATAATAATGCGGTACGAAAGCTTAAATTGTGTTGAAATCGAGAGCAATGACCCACCTGACAAAAATTAACTCGTGTAGGAATGCCAGCTAAGCTGCTTTCAATGCAAAATCTGACCCTCAATAACGTTGTAAATGTGTTAGCTAGCTAGCTAATTCGCTCATCCCCATGTTAAATCCTATAGGGTGATTATTCATCGATACCGAGACAACGGGGAGGCTTCCAGCTATGAAATTAGACGAATGGGTTCAGTACACTACGAACTGCATACTTTTTATGGTTTGGAGCCTGGGGGCGTATCAGGGATGGCGTGGGAGGACCATTGTTAGTATTGTCGGCATCGTCTCTCATTGGACGGCCAAAGTTCGGACAATGAGAACGTGGATACTGACGTACGTGCCTAGACACACTAGTGCATCACGATAAATCTAAACAACGTTGCAAAGAAATTGTATTCACGTCCAATTCACGAAAAATAAACCAACTGTAAAAACAAAGCAAAATAAACAAAGCCAAAAACTGGTAAAGGGGCCGCTAAGTTGAGAGTGGTTCGGCCCTTCAAAGGAGTGATATCAACACACCAAAACTAAATATTGTAATACAAAATTGACAACAAAATTAAAATCAAACCAAAAATCCATAAAGAGGTGACTAAGTTGAGAATGGTTCGGCCTATAGGCAAAAGGTAGTAGCAAATTGTTGAAAACCATTTTTTTGTTGACGTGGCACTTTATAGTACACATCTGCACAGTAGTGGAGTTGAGCCAATACACAATTTAAAAAGGAGTGATATCATATCAAAAACCAAAACTGGTAAGAGGGGCCGCCAAGTTCCGAATGGTTCGGCCCTTCGAAGGAGTGATATCAATTCACATTCGCCATTCGCCAACTTAATCGCACCGAATAATACTTCGGACGTTAAATGAAAACTTGAACATTGCTACCGAAAGTAGCGAAAGTAGCAATGTTCTAGTTTTCATTTAACCTTCGAACTATTAAGCGGTGCGATTAACTTGGCGAATGTTTTGGTGTGTTGATATCACTCCTTTGAAGAGCCGAACCATTCAGAACTTGGCAGCCCCTTTTACCAGCTTTGGTTTTTGATATGATAATAATAGCTCCAAACTTTTCTTTACTTTATTGAAGAAGTTTCAGCTGAAAACGTTAAGTTCTAAATAACGGCTTCAAAACAGGATTAAGGGTAGAAGGAACTTTAATCAACGCTCAGGGCCTATCTTTTATTACTTGGCATCAGTAATGTTTCCGTCCGTGAGCGATAATGCAAGAATATTAAGGCAAGCAAAATAAACCAGCAATTAAGTGGTAATTATTTAAGAGGACATGTCGACGTTAAAACAACTGTGTTCGTGAATTCAGTTTGTAGGGTGCATAAACTCACGCATACAGTCCATGGACATGTTGCCGACAATTTAGTTGTGAAACTTATATAATCGTCAGGTGTATTTTGCGTCACGAAGTATTCAACGGTCATTTGTTCTTGTCCTGATGTTTCCCTAATTTTATACTCCGAAGTAAATTAACTGAAGGAACGTGAAAACCCGGACTGCCTATAGGGCCAGGATGTCAGTGGTACATGGGCCCTCTTGTAAGAATTGTAAGAGGACCCCTTTAGTTTATACAGTTACAAGTGACATTTTTGTTGTTGTCGAATTGTTTTTTTTCTCGTTTTTCCTGGTTGGTTTTTAAATTTTCCCCCTCGAGACTAGTACCTAGACTAGACTTGTGCAATTATTATTTAGAATTATCACCTTCCCTTCCCCCCCACCCCCCCCCCAACTTCCGTGGATTGCGATTGGAGGCTCCTTTAACATGTCATGGCAAGTAGCCCCCAAAGCTGCCAGTCTGGGCCTGGAAACGTGGGCACATGAAAACCGAAAAGATTGCCCAAACAGAAAAACTAAATAAAATTTCGGCTGGGGCAAATGAATAAAACAGTAGATACCACATACCGTATTGTACTAACACAAAGTACACGTAACGTCGAAGCCTAACCTCAGCAATGTCACTTAATATTTGTCTTAGTACCACAACTTACATAGGTTTTTTCGTTTGATTTTTTTCTTTTTTACTGAGACAGCCTACTGTGTAAGCTTTAGCGTTTTTTTTTGTTTGTTGTTGCAGCAATAAGTGAGATCGCTGTTGTGTTTATTTTTCTGTTTACTGCGGAAACTGACAACTGTTCAGCCTCATACACTCACTGTAAAGACGATCATACAAACCCCCCCCCAAAAGGGTAAAGGGGCCCATCAAGTTTTTGCTATAGAAAGTAGTAATATCAGAGCCAAAATGGCTGCCACCAAGTTTGTGGTCCGAACCGTGATAACTCACGCTTGTATAACAATCACAGGTGTCGGTTAAGACGGAATGGTCAGGGTTGGGACGGAAAACGGGGTGGCAGCCATTTTTGCTCTGATATCACTACTTTATGCGGCTAAAGCTTGATGGGTCCCTTTGCCCTTATGGGGTTATTGTATGATATGACCCCTTTTGGTTTTATGTTTTGCTTTAGTGGAAATATTGATTGTGATGTTTACTAATACAACACTTTACTGTGTACCAGCTCAGGCAGCACTCGTTTTGCACACACACCCATTCTACGTTCTGATAGTGCACAATTCGTGTGCAGTCCAAGATGGTACACATTGATGTGTACACATTGATGTGTACTAATAGTGCGCAGTGTCTTCAGAGTGATAGTGCACTCAACTGATTCCTTTTTATACTGGTTCATTATGCAGACCACCAATTGAGTTTTTTTACTGCCTAGTCGATGTTTTTTCCGTAAATGAATTTTTCTAGGGAAAAAAAAGACCAAACTAGATTCTATCAGGGAGATCATCTAAAATATTCAATTTTCGTGACGTAAATAAAAGATTTACAACTGGCAAGTAATCAGCACTACTGCATGTGGAACTTCCTTAGTTTTACGTTTAAAGTAAAGAAATGTAGTGAATTATAGTATATAACATTTACGAAGTAGAGTACACTAATACCAGAAGCTGCTACGACGGGCGTTCATGTATTTATTTTCTTCCTAGAGTTGTATTTCGTTTCTTGGTGGAAAACATTCTTCTTACAACGAATACACTACCTAAAACAGTATACCATTGTGGACATACGACCTAAATACACCATAGAGCATCTACAATAGAGCGGTGACATTTGCCGCCATATTGGCACCAGGTTGGCACCAGTATGGATTTTGGAGGGCATAACTACAAGGTGCACTACATAAAAATGGAGGGAAAAACAACGGAAGAGCGGATTTCTTAGGCTTAAAATAACGTTGTTTTCTCCAACAACAAAAATCGCGCGTTTTAGGTCTTAAGAAATCACTCTTAACAGCATCGGCTTCAGTATGACGCCCTTCTGTTTCTCTCTGCAGTTACCCTTGCAGCTAACCCATTAAGACTCCAGCATAGAGTTATATACAATAATGTGTCACTGCTCTAGGGCAGTAGCACAACGTTGTATTATTGTATATAACTCTATGCTGGAGCCAGTAACTGGGATAGCTGCAAGGGTCACTGGAGGGGGAAAAAAAGGGCATCTTACTGAAGACAATGCTGCTAAGAGTGGATTTCTTAGGCCTACAATGGGCCATTTTTGTCGATTTGTTGGCATTTGCTGACATTTTTAAGCAAGTGGAATCTTTATTTTCCAGCAGCATAAGGGATTGGAGAAAACAACGTTTTTTTAAGTCTACGAAATCCGCTCTCAAAGCACTGCCTTGACTTGAAGTGCCGTTGTTTAACCCTCCATTTTAATTTAGTGCCCCTTGCAGCTATCTCTCTTGTAGCCAATATGACGTCACATGACGCTGCTCTATACCATTGTGGACATACGACCTAAATACACCATAGAGCATCTACAATAACGCCGTATTTGCTATGGAGCAACCACCTGGAGCTGGTCATTGAGTAGCTGCAAGAGGCACTGTACATGGAGGTAAAAAACAACGGCATCTTTAGTCAAGCCTATGCTGGGAGAGCGTATTTCTTAGGCCTAAAAAACGCAATTTTGTCTAATCCCTTGCGCTGCGAAACATATAGGGTGATCGGTTAAGTTGTGACTCAGCTTGATGGCTAAAGTACTACTGAACGATATGTTATGACACCCGGATGATGTGATGAGAGCAAGAGGGGCCACTGATTGGACAAGAAATGGATGACCTTGTCAAATGTTATATCATGGTCATTCAACTGCTAACTTCTTAAATATGCATCATACACCATCAGTAAAAATTAGGAATATGTAGGGCCGTAGGGAACAAAGAGACATTCATTACCAATACAAAAAAACAACAAAAATCGGACCAGATTTGCAGGACCTATGACGTACGTAAAATGGCTTTAAATTCAAACACTCCGTCGTGCTGAGAAGCATCGCCTACTTTCAAGGGTCGAAAGTAGCCATTCTACGTACGTCATAGGTCCTGCAAATCTAGTCCGATTGATTTTTCTTCTGTGTTTTGCATTGGTAATGTCTCTTTGTTTCCTACATATTCCTAATTTATACTCTTGGTGTGTGATGCAAATTTAAGAAATTAGCAGTTCAATGACCTTGATAATATTTGGCAAGGTCATCCATTTCTTGTCCAATCAATGGCCCCTCTTGGCCTCATCACATCATCCGGGTCTCGTAACATATCGTTCAGTAGTACTTTAGCTATCAATCTGGGTCAAAATTTAACTGATCACCCTGTATATTAAGGTGGTAAATTAGAAAAAAAAAAGATTCTACTTGTTTAAAATTGCAACAACTAACAACAAATTTAAAAAAATTGCTCTTTTTAGGCCTAAGTAACACGCTATCACATCATTGGCTTCAGTAAAAGAAGCCGATCTTTTTGCCTCCACGTTGATCCAGAGCACCTTGCAGTTAGCCCAATGACTGGTTCCAGCATAGAATTATATATAATAATACAACGTTATTGTTACTGCTTTATATAACAGAGGAAATAAAAGTACCACAATGGCAACGATACAACTTAGACTTTATTTACTTTGCAATCATCTACATAAAATTATACACTTTTTTTCATCGATAAAATTATATTAATTATTTGAATTCATTTACTAGTATATTTACATGGCGGGAGTCAAGGGTTGATAAGAGAATAGAACAAGATAATTTCTGCAAAATAATTTAATACGTTTGTCATTTTCAGAGCGTAAGTCGTTCGAGTGTTGTCACGAAAGCCGACACCTTTGATAAACACTTTGCAAAATACATAAATAATATTAAACTATTTGTGTTCATTGTGTATTAAAGAACACTTAACAATTTAAAAAATTTCCAAATAATTTGCTTCCTTCCATTCGTTCGTTGATGTAAATAATTACATCTTTTTTTTTTTTGATTTATGGGGCGCCGGAAAACATTTATGCATGTGGAATGAAATTTTAATGCATGATAGGATAATAGTCTAATAACATAAAACATTGTACTACTCTTAGGCTACGACTACATCCCTTCATGCTGCAAGTATGGGGGTAAGGGAGAATGTGGTCTTTTTACGTCCACAGTTATGTAGCTTAATACTGAACGAAGTCAAGCCACTGTAAACAGCAAATTGCAAAATACTGGTCCACATATACTGGTCGTTTGGAACTGTTTTCAACTCCTTTTTTGAAATCTACGTGCAAACATAACGCAACTGTTGTAGGCTAAGTATGACTCAATAAACCGAAAAAGGTTTTAATATTATTTTCTAAAATGGTAAAGGCTTTCGCTTCATCCCTTTAAAATTATTAACCTTGTTAAAACATCGTAAAGGTCGGCACATACAAAATAAAGGTAATCATGATTATGTCAAAGAGTCATCGGATAATCAAGAGTATAACGGATTCATTTGCGGTTTTATCGTGTATCGAGTCGACAAAAAAATCTATTCGCATTTCCAAATATTTGATTTCATTCAATTTAAAATAAAGTTGTATAAGTAATACCCATTACCTTTTAAAGTGTATGAAAGAAAGTTTACAATATATCCTAATTGTTCAACAAAATGTGTTGCCCAATCTAAACAGTAAGAAGACAAGAGTGGAAGATCATGTGCTTAAATTATAGCTAAAAAAAACACAGAAAAATGTAGCAATCAAACTTCGTAGAACAGCAACAAGAATAACTTATTTGTTATGATTGTGGGAATACGAGATATCGTTTTCAGTTGGACAAATATATGCAGGCAAGTCCAAGCATGATGTTATCACAGTGACCACGCTTTTTTTTTTGTTTTGTTTTGTTGAATGATAATTGTGACGTTATCCTACGTGACGTCACCAAACAAACGTGGCAATAGAGTGAAAGATGCGGAGGAATACAACGGGACATGTTCCGACGGAAGTACAAGACAACGAAGACGATGAGGGACTACTTCTTGCCAAAGCAGGAGACGGCGTTGAAGGCGCACTGTTTCCAATAGCTTCGTTTTCGCTGAAGGTCTGTGACGTCCATGTTACTTTGCAGCCGCTTAATCATCTGTCGTGCGAACAGGTAGTTGATTAGGGCCGTGTCCAGTGAACCATCATCGTTCACCAACTGTGAAAAAAAAAGAAATGAACATAATTTAGAAACACGTTGAAACAAAACAGTGAAATATTTGTTGTTTATCCAAACAAAGGCTACCCAAGCGCTAATGCGTAAGATTAAGAAGATTAAGGGCATATTAAAAAATCCTTAAAACACGAAAACAAGGAAGAAAGTGTGTAATGTATAATAATAATGGAAGAAATTTATGTAATACCACAGCTTACATAATTTTAGCTTCTTTTACTTTTTTAAAATCATTTTATGTTCATGGTGCTATGTCTCCAGCGTTATTGTAATCTTTAGCGGTTTTTGCGTTAGTTTGTGCAGTTAATTACTAGTGTATTATCTTCCAAGGCTTCTATACGTTTTAGTTTACTTCATCGGACCATGTCTGGTGGTCAGTGTGGTAGCAAGTCTTGGTGTACTGCCCAACAATGTGTCAGATAGTTCTTTTTAATAATAATAAAAATAATAATAATAATAACAGGTTTAATCACCAAGTTGAAGGTGATTTGGAAACAGACAGGGCAAACTTTCTCACTTACGCCAGTCCACTGATTTCAAAAGTTAAAAGTTAAACAATAAAAGGGTCGATGGGAGCTAAACAGTACATTGTTCGGGCCTCTTTAGGAGGAAGCCATGCCAGAAAGTCCCAAATTACTACTGAAGACAGCAACAGATGGTGAGATACAGTCTGCTCAGTCAAGGAATTCCAAGCTGCGACAATCCCTGACGGAGAAAAACAATTTTCAGCAATATTTTTATTGGTGCAAGATTGTTTCAGCATTATCGTTTCCACCACTTTAATAATAATAACTTTTGCTGGTAAGCAAGGTTAACAGCAGGGCGCAAGGCCACTCCACGCCGCACCCAAAAGAGAGAATAAAATTAAGTAAAAACTGTTTAATAGAAAACCTAAGAAAATGGTCAAGTGGTAATTTGCGAATGATGCTCAGAAAGGCACAGACCGAGGTGGCAGAAACAGCACATTCTGGAAGTGAGTTCCAGATCTTGACTACACGGAGAGCAAAAAAATGCCTCTGGCAGTCTGTTCGCAATTCGGAGACCTGCAATTTATAAGAGTGGCCCCTTGTCTGAGTAGCTGAAGAAAAATCGAAAAAGAGAAGGTCGATTGGCAACTCCCCCCGTACAATTCGAAAAGTCACTGCAAGGTCGGCTGAAATCCGGCGTAACTCGAGTGGGTGAAGTCCCATTCTAGATAGACGATCAGCAGGAGGGTGATCTCTAAGGTTAGCTACACGTTTTGTGAACTGACGTTGAACAGCCTCCAGGCAGTCAATGTCGTGTAGGAGATACGGTGATCGTACAGGGCTTGTGTATTCGAGCAGGGAACGAACGTAAACCTTAAACGCCCAAACTAAGGTAGAAACCTGAGACTTCACGAAACACCGCCTAACCAGGGCCAGGCGACGGTAGGCCTGGGCCGAAATTTTGGAGCAATGTAATGAAGATTTTAGATCTTTGTTGCACAAGATTTAACGTCTACGCGATCTTTGGTTTTCCGCTTGGATTTCTCCAGCTAAATTGTCCCTCTCATCGTCTGTATATAGTGGGGAAGGTAACCTAGTTTGGGTTTGTGCGTCCTTAAAAAAACAAGTAACAACAAACAACAACTGTCACGAGATGAAATTTGTTCCAAATACGAGCATGAAACAACTACAACAATGAAACATTCAGCGCAAAATAGTGGTTGAAGGCTTCAGTGTCAGTGCTTCGATGCTTTATTACAGCGTGAAAATTGGCATGAAGTACAACGCTCGCACACAGCACTGCTTGGTTAATATAGAGAGTGCTAGTACTTGCGAGCACTTCCCCTCACTTTTTCGAGGTGTCCCTTTTGGCTAGGGTCCCATGGATACTAACTCGCTGTCTTAGCCTGTAGCTACGACCCTGGCATGCATCACCGAGATGAAGCACTCTATTTCGCACATTACATTTGTTCAGTTATAGGCACCGTCGATTTTGGGGCTATCGAATCGAAAACAAACCATCGAATGCTGGCATTCTGAAATCAGTCTGCCGTCTTGTACTGCAGTAAAAATTGTTTTCTTGTTGTCATAAATAGACGCTGTCATGTTGCACGCATTGTACGTCACGTCACGAGGCACGAGGTGAAGGTGTGCGTCCGCGTCGTTGTCATGATTGCTACGTATAGACAAGTCGAAAGCCGCATGCGACGTTAAGGAGAGACAGCCAGCAGATTGAGTATTAACCAAGTAAAAGCTAGTGACTGTCGTTGCCTAAAAACGGGCTTTAATTCCTAGCAGCGAGACGCCGTTGAGAGATAGTTGCATAAATATACCCTACTCACGGTATGGGTGGAACCATGGAAATGTAGCAGAATGTTCGAGTCTGAATGTAGCAACCTCTTAATTATACCTCTGAATAAACACATTTCGCCTTTAAAGTCGCCACTTAATTTATCTGCAGGACCTAAAGACCGACCGCAGGCCGCCATCATTTATTTACCTACTCCAGTTCCGAAGGGCGCGCTCTTAGAGATACGTGGTCGGATTACAAAGCGAGAGATGGACATCGCAGAAAAGGGAAGAAGCGAAACCGCAGAAGATAGAGCGCCCCAATCGCCCTCTTGTGTTGCACCGCGAAATCAGGTTAAAAGCTTGGAAGACGAGATTAGGTTCGGTCCATTAGAAGCTGGATTGTGCATCGCATTTTAGTCATAATGACATTTCCAGTCCCTTAGGTCAAACTCACCACAGAACGTTTTTGGTAAAAAAAAAAAAAAAAAAAGGAATATGTTGAGGAAAAGGTCAATCCGAAAAGCTTTTTTTAAGTAAAAAAAGGATTTACGCGGATTTAAAAAGCCTCGTTGGAAACTGAATAATGTTGCCCATTCTGATCAGTGAGACGATATGAAATATTGACTGGTAATAACGATAGACTTTACACTATCTCAGAGACGAGGCTATATTAAGTAGTCCAATGTTTTCATATAAGTTTTAAAAAGTTTTGTAGTTTCAATTCACCACGCTTCTCTTAAGGATTAAATAAATACAGATGCAAACCTATTTACGTTGCCTTTTGGATATGTCAGACTGCCTGAGCGGGGAATCAAACCCACGACCTTTGGAACCAAAGACCGAAATCCTACCGCTGAGCCTTACAGACAGTGCCAGTATGGCTCAGCGGTATGACCTTGGCCTTTGGTTCCAAAGGTGGTAGGTTCGATTCCCCCCTTCAGGCAGTCTGACATATAAGTCCAAAAGACAACGTAAATAGGTTCGCATCTGTATTTATTTAACTCTTGTTGAGCCTTTGGCTTTACCGTCCTTAATTCTCTTAAGGATACACTACAATTCAGAAACCTAATCTCTAATAATATAGTACAATGCAGAAATCTAGCCTCGTACAGTTTTTCTCTGTTGAAGTTTCATCAATAATCCTCAAGATTAACAATAAAAGTGACAAAAATTAACTTAACGGAAAATATTCCCAAAGGGTTTGAGTAACTGGTCCTCATAGTCTCTCTATTACTTCTCACGGAGATTCACCAAGGCAAAGGCTACCAGGAGTTAACAAGTACCTGTGAAAAAGTGTTGCAAATTGAATGCCACCATCTAGCGGTTACACGACGTCATTTGCAGTACTTTATTAGTTCTATGCCAAGCTGCAACTTTCACTGATAAACAAACCGTCTTATCGTCCAAAGGGATTTATTACTTTGTAAATGGTTTTACGGTTGTCACATAACCGTTCCATATTACAATGATAGGCACCATGTTAGTAGCACCAATGCATTCAACATGTTGCACGCTTCTGGCGGTATGATAGACCTGTAAAATACTACTATAGGGCAGTGGCACGACGTAGTATTATTGTGTATAACTCTATGGTGGAGCCAGTAACTGGGTTAGCTGCAAGGAGCACTGGAGGGCGAAAGGAAGATCGTCTTATTGAAGCCAATGCTATTAGACTGGATTTCTTAAGCCTATAACGCGCAATTTTTGTTGTTAGAGAAAACGTTCTTTTAAGCCTAAGAAATCCGCTCTCAAAGCACTGTCTTGGCTAGAAGTGCCGTTGTCTTCAGTTACATTTTAATCTAGTGCACCTTGTAGCTATTACCTCCAAATGGTGTCACGTAGCCGATATGACGTCACTTGACGCTGCTATAATCAAAGGTTTATCTACCAAGGTTCGTCAAGGTTCGCAAACACTGCCAAGTTGCGAAGGCTTTAACCTAGCTTCTGAAGATTCAAATGAAATAATAATAAAATTTCACCAGGAATGACACGTTTCAGAAATACACTCTTAGAGTTACACGTTTTACGAGAATTCAAGATTGATGCAATAGAATTCACCAAAATTCCTTAATATCCTTAATGATTTTTACGCATTCAAAGATTTATATGAAAAAAAAAATAACAAAGATTTCAAACCATTAAAAAAAAACTCAAGCTGGTGTGTGCACAAGTTCTTATTACCCTCCCCCCAACTTTGTTCAACGCATGCTACTGTAGCTAATTCCGTTGAGGCAACGGTTGAAAACTCGTAAAAAAGAAACGAAGTTTTTTTAAAAATTTTTCTGAGTTCCTTCAACTTTCATTCACCATCTACAATTTCCACAAAACCGGCGTGCTAATATACATTTCTTCCTCTCCACGTCGCCCCTATTACCCACCACGTTTGGCTACGGTTGGCCAGAGCGGAAACAACGATTACAAGGGGAGGGGGGGGGGCAGGGTGGGGGTTCGTGGTGAACTGTTGAGCTGAGATAAGGAGAAAATAACCAGAAGCCAACGCAAAAAGAAATGCGAAATTCCAGTTTAGTGAATCCAGAAATGCACGTTAAAAAAGAACAGTCAACTGAAAACTGTTTTAAGTTGGCTTTATAAAGTGCGCAACAGCAACAAGCTCTTATCACGGAAGAAATGCGCAGCATACTGCTTCCTACCAAGATCACGATGAAATGTCCGTCCCAAGTTGATAGAAGGCTTACCAAAACCGGAAGTAGGCGAGTGAAAAAGCGTAAAAAAAGATTTCTGGCGATTTTTCTACGATGAATATGTTTTCTGACTATTTCCAAACAGTATTTTTTTGTTAAATCTGGTGAATGATTTAGCAGAAATAAGCCTAAAATATTTTGTTGACGTCACTTTGGTCCGCCTTTTTAAAATTTTCACCAACACGGATAAAATCGAATAGTTACTTCGAATACGAAGGCTTACTGCGAAGAGTATTTTCATTCAAATCGCTTCATGCAAACTACCGTAAACCGCTTTTTAGACTTCATTTTGACACACCTCCTTGAATTTTCACAAAATTTTAATGGTTCATTATTTTTTGTCTCCTGTACAATGAAACCTGGGAAGACTGTGGCAACGACGTTGTCTGTCCGTTGCCTTTTTCAACTCCGGAACGGTACCAGACAAACTGTTTTCACCATTACATTCAGCCTCCAAAAATTAGATGAAAGAAATAAAAAAAAAAACCGGAAGTATGAAGCGGAAGTGGCCCACAAATGACCGGAAGTGACCGACAAATTAGCCCATCAT
This sequence comes from Lithobius niger, assembly GCA_023313725.1. Lineage (NCBI taxonomy): Eukaryota > Metazoa > Arthropoda > Chilopoda > Lithobiomorpha > Lithobiidae > Lithobius > Lithobius niger. The sequence continues at coordinate 70,528 of JAHWFP010053995.1, read as the reverse complement.
CTATGTATCGGTTCCGGATAGATACAGACGGTTTTCACTATTATATTAAGCGTCCAAAAATTAGTTGAAACGAATTTTAAAAAACCCGGAAGTATGAACCGGAAGTGGTCCAAGAGCGGCAGAAGTGGTGGAAGTGTACAGAATACCGGTTGCGACTAGTTAGTTGCTGCCCCGCTTGTTTATGAATGTTACTCAGTATATTCCAAACCAGTTTTTGTTCAGTCTGATGAACGATTCAGAATGTGTTAGCGTAAAACCTTTTTTGAGACGCCATTTTGGTCCACCATTTGGATCTTTAACAACATGTATAAAATCGAATACATAAGTCGTCCTGCCTTCTTTCAAAGAATACTCCTACCAAATTTCATTCAAACTGTTCATGCATTTGGCCGTAACTACGGAACAAACAGACAGGCAAGAACAGACAGACATGCTAACAAAGTGCGATAACAGGGCCTTCGAAAACTCCAAGCCAAAGTCAACCAAACGCATCCGGTCTGGAGGCAGAGCGAAGTTTGCTCATGGACATTCTGTGTGTTAACGGTACCAAACTACCTCCAGATGGATGAGTTTGGTTGAGTTAGGATTGGTAGTTACCGAAGGTGCCCAATGAATTAAAGCGGGCCCTCGTTCGCTTCGCTCACTCGTTCAATAAAGTAAAGAATTCCTTCTGAAGAACTCATTTTTCTAGTTGCTTATGATCTCTCGTTGTAGACTGTTTCATTACGAGTACACTGTAGTCAGAATCAAAACCGATGTCAGGTTGAACGTTCAGTTTATTTATAGCCGCTAGCTGCGAGAATGCAATGATATCGTTGCATAATTCTTTTTGAACGACCATAAACACCATATCTAAAAATCTTATTTTTTTTTGGGGAGGGGGGGCAGTAGTCATTTTGCCGTTCGATAGAGTGATGGAGCTCACTCATAATTTCGCATTCGTGTTTTCTCCTTTTACGATTAAGGACGTGCTATTTTGGCTAATAATATTTTTTTTAAAAGCCTAAAAGACGGTGCAAAACAACGTTTCGTAATCAACCTATTCCGTCTTCAGGATTTTGTTAAATTAAAAACATAGCAAAACTGCCGTGTCACCCAGCATCAAAGATTGATTAAAAGACAAATACATACAATTAAAAAGAAAACCCAACTCACATTCCTTTCAAAAAACGCGAATACGGGGGCGAAGCAGTGATCCCTGTCCTTTCCCTAATTGGAAATCCAAGCGTGAAAGACACGGTTCATGCAAATCTCAGTACCACGTGGGTTTCATGTCGAGTCTACAACTCTGGTGGTTGTTTGCATAATTATATTATCTGACTTTTATTTTCTTGCAAACTTATTTAGTTTAAGGACATCAATGAAAGGAAAGTATTACTTTTCAAATGGTTGGGCACAGGGCCTGACGTGTTAAAATAAGCAAAGATTCAAGATTGATTCTGGCCCTATTGTGTTTGCGGTTTATCTTGAGTCCTGCAGTATTTTATGAGCGGCTACGTTTTCCTGGAGGGGGCGGCATTAATCGACGGCCGCCATTGTTTTTGTGACCATCTCGGATATCAACAAGGCACTCTGCTACCAAAAACATACAATTGATTATCTGTGTCGTTCTGGGGCGAACTCAAGATAGGCCGCGGACATTATAGTGTTTTTTTCAGTCAAACAAAATTTGTACTTTATCTAGTGCTGGTGTGTGCCCTGTAGTTAGTCTACGGGATGAGGTAGTACCTGTTGCTAAATAATGTTGATCTACGGCGTTTAGCTCCACGTGCAGCTTAAAGTTAGATTTATGAGCCGAGATCCTTTCTCTGAAGTTTTTGAAAACTCTGACCGACAAATATAGTTTCCCCACGAGGAATCCGATACACTGTATTCCTGGTGCACAAAGCATCGTCTGCGCTATTATTGTTTTGTTTGCTCTAAGTGAGCTGCTTTTAGGTTTGGATGATTTTCGGAAACTAGTCGGATGTCAAGCGCTACGAGTTTTTCTTTAGCTTTTCTGAAATGCCCTGTATGTAAGGCAGCGTAACAAAGGTCTTGGGTGGGGGAGAGGGGCATTTTTCGGTCTGGTTGAGCTGGTGATGAGCTTGTGAACCGATATTGGGAATAAAAATTAAAATTGCGACCAGAAGTTAACGTAAAAAGTTTCAAGAATTTTGTAGTGAACTTCCACCGCTATAAATTAAATTAGTGTAAGGTATAGCCGCCCAAAACAGAAATAAATCTAGCTGGCTGAGCGGTGTTGCACTCAACCGAAAGAGCTGATCTGTTTGGAAACAGAAAAGAAGCTTAACCTAAAAGACTGATCCGTTTGGAAACAGAAAAGCTGCAGTATAGTAGTATAGACTCAACCTAAAAAGCTGATCTAATCTGTTCGGAACTCAACCTAAAAGGCTGATCTGGTTGGAAATAGTAAACTAAATGGTATCACTTAACCTAAAAAGATTATGTGTTTAAAAACGGAAATGGAGCTCAACTTAAAAGGCTGATTCATTTCGAAATATATATAAGGAGCAGTCGTAGCACTCAAACTAAAAGACTGATCTTTTTGGAAATAAAAAAGGAGCAATAGTAGCACTAAACCTTTAAAAAGCTGACATAAAAAAAAAGAGAAAAGGAGCTCAACCTAAAAGGTTGATCTATTTGGAAATAGAAAACGAGCAGTGGTAGCACTCAACCTAAAAGGCTGAAATGTTTTGAAATACAAAAAGAGCAATGGTAGCACTCAACGTAAAAGATGATCTGTTGGATATAGAAAAGGAGCTCAACCTAAAGGCTGATCTGTTAGGAAATAGAAAAGAAGCAATGGTAGCACTCAACCTAAAAATTGATCCGTTTGGATATAGAAAAGGAGCTTAACCTAAAAGGTTGATCTGTTTGAAAACGGAAAAGAGCTCCCTGACAAAGTGACAGCTCGACATGCCGGTCACAGTATATGTGAGACTACTGTACTCCTACAGCAGCTATGAGATCTACTCGGCATATAATTCCGCACACTGTATTGCCCCTTTACCATTACCGGAGGTGTCCCGGTACACATGCCCGGGATTTACCCTGTTCTTACTGAAATTTTGTCTGCTTCTAAAAAGTCTAGTAAGGTTCAGAATAAACCTCATTATTATTTTATTGTTTGATTAAGATGTCTTTATGCTCAACAAAATTAACTAAAACATTCATTGGCTTTGAGACTCAGTGGAAGCCGTTTGAAGCAAGTCGGCCATTTTTTCTTTGGTAGGTTGGAGGGGGTTGGGTGTGCGATGATTTTCCCCATCAATTATTATTATTTTTGTTTCCTTTTTGTAGGTTGTGTAAACTTGACAATTACCTGCATTAGCAGATTGGGATGGTTTAGATCCACCCACGTTACTGGAAACTTGCACTTTGTACCAAATTATTTGAATGCTTGAAGGAGTAGATTGTTTTATTGTACTAACGACAATTTAACAACTTCTGCAGCCCTACCTTTCACAAAACAACTTTATAAAACTGTTTCGCAGATTTCGCAACGAACTCTTGGGCTCACTCCTATTAAATTTACTGATGATGTTTACTGTGGTCCAGGTCTGGGCCCTTTATAGGCAACTTGCAAAGCCAGAAACGAGGTTTTCATAAAAAAAAAACGAAAGTCGTATAGAAAACATTTAGTGTAAAAGCCTACACTCCATTTTTTAGAGACAGTCTGCGAAGCAACCCTAAGATTAGTACGGATAGCCGTAGTATAGCCAAACCGCTTCTACTGACCTTCTTGGCATTTGAACCACTAGTGACTTTCTCGAAATTAAAACTGACCTCCGTCACACGGTTTGCAACCCGTCAGATAATCACACTTTGGATTACTTTTTTTTTCTCTTTGGGCTTCTTCATTTGCATAATGCAGCGGAACCTCCTACCTAAACTTTAAAACACCATTTGATACGGTACACTTTCTGCTGTTGTTCGTTTCAAACCTTATCAAAGTACGTTTTCTTAACTAAAGGCACCTTTTCACCTTTTCATCTCGAAGATACAGCACCTTAGAATCTTCGAGCGATATAAAGAAAATAGCGGTAAATAAAAAAAAATGGAACAACACTATACGCAGCAGCGCTGTGAGTTTGATAACTAAAACGAGATCACGTGACCCACATTAGCCTATTGGATGACGGAGAATCTGGGACGTGGAATGCTGTGTTTAGAATATGGGCAACGCTATCGAAATGATGAACAGGCGCCGTTAAGCTCGTTAAAAACAACATAAAAATGTCAAAATGTGGGGAGAAGGGGTGGTTCAAAATATTTAACTTGCATACGTGCAAAGTAAATATAGATTATTTTTCGGGCATACGAATGTTTGTGCTCCCATTAAACTCGTGAGTGCACTGTATTGGCTAATTATCAAGACCGTAGCAAGGGACATTATTTTATGCCAAAACAGAGCACAAGCAAGTTAAAGAGAGCAAAAACTTGAGTGTACCAAAGAGAGCGAAAATTACCAAGCAGCAGAGATAGTTAATCGGAGTATCGCGTGCGAATTTTTCAATGAATTTATTAATAAAAAAATTACAAATATTTGTGGGCGTATTTTAACTATTTACACAATTTGTATTTATTTTGTTATACTTGGATTACTTTAGTAGCACGTGTATTAGTTTGTGCTCTGTGTCAGTTTCGTTTTGTATTACTTTCGTTTTGCTATTACGCTTGAGGTTTAAAGATGTTCGCATCGTTTGTCGCTGTGGAAGCAATGAGAGAGTTTCACTGGAGATATATAATTTTAATAAAACAATTTTAAATATTCATATAACATTTTATTTACCTATACATGATTTTATGTCCATGTTTCCTATTTATTTGTATTCATTTGTATCAGAAGTACATAAAGTTCCTACGGAACTCTTTATCAACTCATGTCTGTATTTACCTTATGGCATGTTGTTTAACCAGGGACGATTTTACAGTGAGGTGTGGGGGGTATCGCAACCCTCCAATGTTTGATCAGTCAGCAGATTGGTCGGCAAAATTAGATAATAATTTGTTTTTACTATTCGAAAAAGTGATTGTCCAATGTTCACGCCGAATTTCCAAAGTTAAACGGTTAAAAATTACATTTTTTGAAAAACATATTTCAGTGGAATTATGTTGGTTTAGCAGTTCCTCTACTCTCTCACAAAGGAGCGATATGAACTAAATAAAAAAAAATTTATGAAAACAAAACCAAAAACTAACAAAGAGGCGACTAAGTTGAGAATGGTTCGGCCTCTCAAAGGAGTGATATGAAATTAAAATATTAGAAAAATTACCACTCAAGCTACTGTTGACGTGGCAATTTATTACACATATGCAGGCTACTTGAGTTGAGTCTAATACACACTTTTAACAAAAGTAGTGCTATCAAATCAAAAACCAAAATTGGTAAAAGGGACCGCCAAGTTCCGAATGGTTCGGCCCTTCAAAGGAAGGGCGAATGTTTTGGTGTGTTGATATCACTCCTTTGAAGGGCCTAACCATTCAGAACTTGGGGGTCCCTTTTACCAGTTTTGGTTTTTGATTTGATTGTTATGACGCAAGGAAGCTTCTAGAGTCTAGACAACATTTACTGGCAAATTTTTAAATAAGTTCTCCCAATCTTGCAAATTTGGAAATTTGACCGTATTCACAACCTTGTTTAATTACTCTTATGAAATTAAACCCTTCCTACAAAAATATGATTTTCTAAATTTTGTCAGAGTACAAACACGTCATAAATGTTAGCGGTCCTCAGATTCTGTACTATCAGAAAATTTAGAAAATTAGACTTTTATTGGAGGGGTATTCTGTAACAGTAAATAAACAATAGGTTATGAATACGGTGAAGTACTTTCCAAATGTGCAATCTTGGGAGAACTTATTAAAAAATGTACAATAAATGTTGTCTAGTGGCTTCCTTGCGTCATAACAACATGGCGACTGGGAGTTGATTTTTCTGCATTTTTTTTTATTAACAATTGTGCTTTTATTGTAAGTCTACCGCTTGTATGCATTTATTTCATCACACTTGAGTGTTGTATTCAAGAGTAAATTGCCTCTCAGGCAACCAAGGCCTGTACAGAAGGCCGTAAATTAAAATCTCGTCGTGCTATGACCACGTTTTTTCACCTAAATATTTTGAGGGTTGAATCAGTAATCGACATTTTCGATTTTCCAAAACACATTTTTTTTATACTGGTGCTTTTCATACATGGTCCACTTGAAAACTCAATTGATTCTCTCAATTAAATCAGTTTGGAGTTCACAGGCTTTGACTGCAAGCTCTGCCCTAGTAAAGGCTTTAAATGCGGGATGCGTCTTTCAAATTTGCATTCGCATACTAAAAAAAAAAATAAATAAATAAAAATAGCCCACAATATGTTACGTGGATAATGAGAAAATGTTTTACGTGCTGATTTATTTCATGTCTCTTGGGCCCCGTGAAGAACGATGTCACAAGTTCTACAACTTCTCCTCTGTCCTTTTTTTAATTACAAATTAACGTTGTTTTTGTCTCTTTATTCATAACGGAAGGAGGCGACATGGGAAATAACTATCTGAAGAGAAAGTTTGTTGGTTAGGTCGTTTACAATTTTCTATTACCAAGGCCAACAACGTCGTACCAAGCTTTTAAGCGGTTTTTTTTTATGGGCAGCAACCAACAAGCTCTATAGATATTTGTATAACATTCTTCAGTAAATGAAAGGAGTGATTTTCAACTGCTGGTCAAGAGACTGTTCTGAATCCGTTTGGCTTGGGCTATACTTCTTTAAAACACACAAAAAATAGTGCAATATCAAAATAGTGCAATGGTTCGGGTTTATCCAATTTTTGGTCACCGGGTCGAAAAATAAGTGACCCACCACAACTCAACTATGAGTGGCCGTGGGAAAACTGTGGCTCTATAGGCTAAAGTAGTAACCGGATGTCTATATTGTTTACGAACGCCTAATCTGATACTTAATAATGGGACGCTTTTTTACCCTCGTTTTTCTTTTTCCCATGTGTTTCTTTTCTTCCCAGTGCTAAAGCAATTCTTTGTTTTCTTCCCAGATCTTTTGCCTGTAATTTAGCTGCAAATTTCAGTACAGCATGTAATGGACACGTACCTTTTCCTCATTCCGTGCAGATGCATCCATGCTACGCCAATCAGCAACAAACTACGTGCTAGCTTGGCTGCAAAAACAAGATAGCCGCTTCCTAACAACAAGTATTTGATATGCACCGCAAAGATGCTCTCCCCCCCCCCCTCTTTTTTATAGCTTTGGTGGATTTAACTAAAACCTTCTTTGTCTAATAAAGACAAAGCCGCAAAATTCGATTAATTTCGATTGCCGATAAATTCTTGACGATAACGATGTTTTTTTTTCCAGCGATGCATGTGAGTGATAACGGCCTGGAGATGGAAGCGGTTATTATTTTTTTTTGTAACACGGTTGGCAGCTCGCCGTTTAATAATCCGTAAGGGTGCTGTGTTTTCTTTTTCTTTGGTTGTCTCTAGCGTGTAGTGACGTATTTGTGACGCAGGCGTTTATCAAACTGCTACAGGAAGCGAGCCCTACTGCGAGGAAATCCACTTCGTTTTGAAGTGGATGCAAATGCATCCACTTCAAAACGAATTTTTAAAAAGCGGCATTCATGTGGAGGTCGCATCATCGGTAATTACGTCGGCGTAGAGATCTAGGGAGGCTATATGTATGATGAGGGATCGACTCTAAAATTATAGGCAAGGATAAGATTTTTATTTGCAGCAACTTCACCACGAGTGGCCCAGCAGAGTTTATCAAATGCTGATTTGACACAAAATCAGATTTCTTCATTCCATCCTCTTATTCTCCCGCCCAAACCCTGTATTTGCAATGAAAACATCCACCCAAACCCAAAACTAAAAACGGTACAAGAAAAGCCACCAAGTTTCCAAAAAAGTATCGGCCCTAGAAAGTTATCACCAAGAAAGGCTGCCGAGGTTAACCCATTAACCAGCCAGTTTGGCGTATTGCCTACTTCTTATTTTTTTCTTTTATTCTTTCAGCAGTTAATTCTAAGTCATTGGGTTGGAGTACTACGGCCAGGACACATTATAGTATTAAGAAACAAATCACACTTCAACAAGGGCGTTGACTTTGCAGGCCAAACAACATTATCTGACAGAGCCTCCACATAATTAGAAGAAATGCTTGTTGATTGGTATTGTTTATTTACATGCGCTGGATGGGAGCTTTGGTAGTGCACAATACTAGTCGATTATTTTATTAGTCAACGGATAAGCGAAAAAAACTTAACACCTTCGTTAAAATCAAGGACCGCTGTAAGCCTCAGCATGAACTTCCATGTTAAACGTCAAACTTTGAGCTCCTACAGTTTCGGCCAGAATTGACATAGACCAACGAAATTCGGTATTTGGGGTCGTGTCGCAACTATTTGACTGCATTACAAATTTTAATGACAACAATCAAAGCGTTCGGCGTCCACAGTATGGCCATTTCCTGTTGTTATTGTTGTTGTTGTTCTTGTTGTTGTTGGGACTCTTTGCCCTCACCTGGAGACCGAACCACTGAACCGATTTTCAAGTTCTATAGCTTAAAACGTAGGTATGGACAAGGCCTAGGGCCTTTCGCAGGCTATTTTAATGTAACTACAATATTCATGACACGGAAAGCCAAATGGGCTAGAAATTTTCCTCTTACCAAGAGATCGAATCAATGAACCGATTTTCAATTTTTATAGCTTAAAATGTAGGTATTATATTAACACCGACCAGGGCCTTTTGAACCCGATTTTGATGTGACTGCAGTATTCTCGTCGGCAGAGCAATTATTATAGTAGAGCACTGGGCAAAAATCATTAATGTTGCTGTTGGGACTCTTTGCCCTCACCTGGAAATCGAACTACTGAACCGATTTTCAAGTTCTATAGCTTAAAACGTAGGTACGAACAAGGCCTAGGGTCTGTCGCATGCTATTTTAATGTAACTACAATATTCTTGACACGGAAAGCTAAATGGGCTAGAAATTTTGCCCTTACCTAGAGATCGAGCCAATGAACCGATTTTCAATTTGTATAGCTTAAAATATAGGTATTAACACCGACCAGGGCCTTTTGAACACGATTTTGATGCGACTGCAGTATTCTCGTCAGAAGAGCAATTATTATTGTAGAGCACTGGGCAGAAATAATTAAATGGAGTAACAAATTTTTGCAGAAATTTTGCAGAAAACATAAATTTGGTGCACAAGTCTTTCTTAACAGTTAAAATCAAACCAGCCATGGACCCCTATTGAAATACCCCAAAGTGCCTTCAGTACACCCCCCCCCCCTCCCGCCCCAGAATCCCCTCGTGATGCCTCCCAGGGATTTGGGCAACAATTCTTACAGATCAAGCTAAAAGCATGAAATTGGGTGCAAAAGTCATACTTAGCAGCATAAAACGAATCAGCCATGGAAAAGACTCTCTTATAACAGTTATTTTAAGGTGATTACAGTGTTGTTTTCTGTGTTATTCTAGCTGAAACAAGAAAAAAAAGGTATTAAAAAACGCTTAAGCGTATAAAATACGGATGTAAGCCTTAAAAAACTTAAAGCCCTAAAGGTACAGATATTAGAAAAAGACATGTAAGCCATCAGCGTCGCACTAATACGTGTAAAAGAAGCTCTAGCTTGTTTTTTTGG
>JAHWFP010053995.1:642-32914 GCA_023313725.1 Lithobius niger | reverse complement strand
AGCACTTAAACAAATGCAATTTTCTGAATTGTACATTTGATTATTTCAATTAAAAATCACCAATTTTTATCCGTGTACATTTTAACAAGTAAAACGAAACTTCATTCATATAACCCCTTTTTTTACGGCACACTTGACGTTTTTGTTTGTAATATTATTTTATCATGAAGCACGAAATTTACCTCAGTTTAGGTTCAAGGCCGTAGTTAGTGAAGAGGCCGGAAGAACAACTCGTCTTCCAAACAAGAGGGGAGTAATGACACCACATATATTTTTAGCCTCGTTTGATTTGGATTGTTTTTGGATTAAATTAGCTGGCATTGTAAACAGCATCGCAGCAACAAACATCAGAAATGTCATTTATCTTCTTCTATATGTGCAGGCCAAAGCCATCCTTGCTAAAAGACAGTTAAGTGGTATATGACAGTTTCCCCCAAATCCATTCCAGGTTAAGAGGAAAGCCAAGAAGAAAACTTGTGGTTAGGGCTCGGCCTGCACTGTTTTGAAATGAAACGAAATGAAACGAAGTTTAAAAAACCAAAACATGCAAACAGAAATTTGCCGTTTCGACTCCCAAATGGGAGCTGTTATCAAGCAACTGAAATAAGCTATAAAGAAAGCTTCGTCATTGCATTATTATTATTATGTATTACACTACATGTTATATATTATATTCAAGGCAGCCAATGTCATTAAATTGTAATCTACAAAATCATATGGCCTCTTATATAATCAGTTGCTGTGATACGTTTTCCACGACGGTTGAGTTGTTTCCTCCTTCTTCCTGCTGTTAAAATTTTTGCCAATACATTTTACCTTGTCCCAGTTGTAATGGCTTAGTTGTTCCTCTATCGCCTGTTTGCGGGTTATTTCAGGAGAGCCATAAAGGAGAGCTCTTAGGGCTCGACGGAGTGTTCCGTGCGAATGTGGTCGTAACTGATTTCTAGGATAACCACCGTTAAGAATACGTTGAATAGGTTTTAACCCGCTGGATAGGTTCGAAAAAATGCATTTCGGTCTACGATTACCGTGGCGTGCGTCACCTCCCCGTGCAATAGCGTTCCACGACTTCACGAGCGTGACGCGATGAAGCGAATGGCTTCTTCAAGCCAAGGCAGATGAGGACAGAGATCACGTGATTCGCCTGCTGACTCAACGCCAGTTCAAGCGCAGGCCAGAAAGCCGACTCCTTTTAGCGTTGCTTCGATAAAACAAAATTCTAGCGATGCTGAATCGACTGCCTGGAAGGGGAAACAAAACCCACAGTTTCTTTCCCAGACAAACCTTGTGACAAGGGTTGGAATATATGACGCGATAGTTACAACATGGACACTGCATTTATTAACTCCGGGGCAAAGTGGCCTGATGGTTAGCATGACCGTCTTGTGTGCCAGAGGTCCTGGGTTCGAGTCCCGTTTCAGCCAGCCTTGGCATTTTCGGGAAGAGAAGGGCCCTGTGATGTCTCGTACTCATATCGATTGTGGCATGTAAACGAACCTTCCGATGGGATTTACCTAGCAGAATTGTCCCTCTCTCCTTCTGGCGCCAGGACAACGGCTGGGAACGCGCGTCAAAAGCTAAAGCATTTATTAGCCCTTGGTCATTTCTAATTAATACTTAATGACGAAGTTTCCTTCCTTTCTATAGTTGCTTGATAATGGGTCCGGTCGGGGAGTTCAAAGGTTGCATTGACTGTATCAGTCCGGAGACGTTAAAAATAAAACGAGTGCTACGTTTTTCTTGCAGCAAAATATGATTTCTAAAGAAAGACCCAATTATACGCTGCTGGATTAAAGGCGTCTGTTCATCATTTCGATAGCGTTGCCCGTATTCTAAACACAGCATCCATGTTCCGGATGCTCCGTTATCCAATAGGCTGATGTGGGTCACGTGATCTCGTTTTCGTTATGAAAATTCGCGGCGCTGCAGCGAAGTGTTGTTGCGTCTATTTTTATTTACTTAATTTAATTTTTTTTATTTAATTTATTTTCTTTATATTGCACGAAAATTCTACGGTGCTGCATCTAGGAGTTAAAAAGGTGAAAAACAAAGTCTTTGTTCTTAATGGAATTCTTTGTACGCTCCTGTGATGAATAAACATTTTCGTAATTACTCCTACTTAACGACTGAGGCATTTTTTTTGTGTGAAATGGCTCGTGTTTCGCTAACTAATCTGACGAAAAAGGCAAAAAAAAAAAAATAGGCGCAGCGAAATTAACCAAGATGTATCAGATTAAAGTATGAAGTAGAAATAAAAAAATTGTCCGTCTCGAACCAGAGCGTCGTCAGCAAAATAAATGATTTTGCTAATGGATGACGGTTGCTCATCTCGTCCGTCTCAGAAAAGCGACGACGAAGGCGACGCCTGTACTCAGCGATAGGAACTCAGCAGATCTTTCTGCAAAAACATTCTTTCTTGCGACGCAAACCCTCTAGAACTTGACTGCATTTCCTGTTTATTTTTCGTGTGGGCTGTAATAAAAAATAATACTAGAATGTGTCTTGCTACGCATTCGTCTTCGTTACTTAGAAGGTAATTACGTGAAACAGGGCGACGGGAAAAGTAAAAAGGAAATCAGTTTTCTAATAACTAACTAAGGCTTACTGAGATGGAAGCTATGTATGTTCCTGCAGCGGCTAATGGGCGTGGTGGGTTTATCACTTATCAGAGGGGCGCTAGCCAGCAGCCAGTAGAGCCATTGGGGGGGGGGGGGGGGGGGCGCAAAACGTCCCAAACTGGTTCCTTGTTAGTAGAACGAGGAACGTAGCTTCTATGTCGGGTGGTCTTGGTTCTAACTAACTCTAGCCTACGGAAAGTTGGTGGCGCCGTCGGACGTTCGTTGTGGCAAAAACGTGAAATAACATAAGAATTGCATAACCAGGTCAAGGTGGACTGACCGATATCACGACTGTTTCTCACATGCCCGCTGTCTTGGGTGTTCGAGCCCGACCTTATCCTTCCCTATAATTTTCGGGAAGAGGAGTGCCCTGTGATGCCTCGTGCTCATGTGGATTTTGGCGTGTAAAAGATCATACGCATTTCCGACTGGAATTACCAGAAAAATTGTCCCTTTCTCTTTCTGGCGCCAATAATCCGGCCGGGAGCCGAACGTACAAATCATAAGCAACGACAGACATTCCGTGTCCTATTCTAAAAAAATAAAAAAAAAATGAATATGAGTAAGAGATAACTATGGAAATGAACGTTTCTAAACGCTTCGTTTTGTTTCGCAAAAGTTCAAACGACCAGCATTTCTTGGGTTTACAGCCTCAGGGTTTCACGGGAATGGGATGGGTACGAGCGTAAGTAAGAAAATATCGTTGTAACTAATATTAAACTGTGGCGGCATTTGTTATTGTCCGGTACCCATGTCCTGGGCAGTGAGATATGCACCAACGGTCTGAACCTAGTTGCAACGACGGCTACCTATGTTGAGGAAGATATCATAGGACATACTACTTCCAGAGGTCTGTGGGGCCTATGGCTCCAAATTTTCTATGGGCCCCCTCACAACTTTTTTTTTTCTTTTTCGCTTTTTATGGCCTTTCATCCCCCATTTACTATTACTACCATCACCGGGTACGGCAATGTCAGTAGGGCCCTTTGCAACAGAACATACACTGAACGCCCTTTTTGCAGTTCTATTTTTCAGCCTGGGAACAAAAGCCACACTTATTCCCCCTCAGTTCAGTCCTGACTACTTCACCTACCCAAATAAAACATTGGGTCTTGAATAAAAACCGAAGTTCTAACAAGTAAAAAAAAAAAATATATATATATATATATATATATAGCGATCGCAAAGTAAAAAAAAAAAATATAAAATTAACGTCATGCCAATAAATCAAAACTGCTACTTAACCGAAAGTAACAATGTCAAGTTTTTCATTTATCATTTGAGCTAGTACTCGGTGGGAGTAACTTGGTAAATGTTTTGATCAGTTGATATCACTCCTTTGAAAGGTCGGACCATTGCCAGTTTGGCGGCCCTTTCAACAGGTATTGCGATATAATATTTAACGTTCATGTATACACTCTGTACCCGAAACTTAATCAAAACTTAAAAATAGTTCATTCAGTTTCATGTTTACCTGTAGTGTTTTTAACTAGATGAAGAACTTTTACATTACGGGAATTCACAAGCAGTTCACTTTGTGTAATAACTAGATGTGCCTATCAGCCTAACTCCTACCCCCTACCGGATTCACATACGTGTCCCCCCCCCCCCGTACACGCCTGCCCGCCTCCCCCTCCCCGAAAACGTCGCCCCGTGACATTCTCCCTTTGGTGCAGCCCCGGAAAAGTCGCTGGCGTGTGTTTGCCTGAGGGCTAAAAAAAACCTATCACTGACAAATCCAGCATTCAGTAAGCAAGTAATTCCATGTTTTAGTTAATCCTTTGAAACAATTCACTTCGGTAGCGCGCATTGCCCTCCACACACACTTGCCCTGGCACCCTCTCCCGCACCTCTCGAAAACGCCGCCCCGTGACATTTCCCCTTTGGTGCAGCCCCGGAAAAGTCGCATGCGTATATTTGACTGAAGGCTAAAAAAAGCCCTGAGAAATCCAGCATTCCGTAAGCAAGTAACCCTATGTTTAAGTTAATCCTTTGAAACAATTCACCTCGGTACTGTGCATGGCGACATTGCTGCCAGCAACGATTGTAGCCGCCCACTTAAAAACAATTCAACTCCTTTCTGGAAGTGATCATTTAGGAAATAAGTGCTCCTTTCCATCGTATCAGGCTGTCAATCGAAATTAAGAACCAATCGTCGTTTGGCGTAAAGTTGTCTGGTTTAGTAGACACGTGTTGGTTTTTTTTTTTTAGCTCAAACGCCGACAATGGCACAGTCCACGCGACTAAAACTTTGTTGGCCGCTTTGGTACCACAACAATACCAAAAAACGAACCCAAAACCGGTGCGGCAGGTCTGGTAAGTGGCGCCATCTCTTCGAAGACCCGAACTTGTAGTCCAAGGCCGTCAATAGACGGCGACATGGCAGGTTTGTAAGTGACGCCATCTGTTAGAAGACGTTTGAAAAGTGTCACAACCCGAATTTGAAGGCGAGTCCCGTCAACAGATGGCACTACAGGGTGGGGTACTTGATTGTACGACGGAATGGCGTGGCCGGTGACTTGGCCGCCTGCTCCGTATTATATATGTAGAAGCCTTTCCTATTAAAGGTACACTCCGCCTGCCTTATAACAGCCACGCGCCGATCGCCACATGCGCATGTTACCATCGCACCGTTTCGAGAGACTCTGCGTCGTTATACGAGGCAAACTAAGATATTAGCTGCGTTAGCCCTTTAGATTTTCGATCTCATGGTAATTATTAGCAAACGATTAAAAATTAGTACATGAACACACACAGATGAAACGTCGAGGTTATTGCAAGCGTGTACGGGATCATTTAAACGCAGGGTGCTAATAAATGCAGTTCCTACTATTCAACAGAATATTTTCTAGACCCAACATTTTAAAACGGATTTTTAGCAAGGGCTTGACTAACGGTAAGTAAATAGACCTTTGGGGCCATATTTGATGTGAAGGATCGAGAAAAATGGCGTTGGGAGGAATGTAACTTTAAGAACATTCTGTAGATAGCACCATTTTTTTGACGCCCTTCGTTGTAAACGGTGCTCATGCTTACTGTATATGCGCGAACTTTAGTTCCGTAGTCACTTTGTCAGTTCTCGGTTGTCTGTTTAAGCACAATTTCAATCGGAGGATCAAATTAAGGATTTTAAATTTCGTGACACGTGCGGTTAATATATTATAAACGACGGCATAAATATTTGAAAACATCGAAATCGAGAAAAGACTGAGCATCCGATTACGCATTAAATAAAGCAGCTTGTCACAACTCGAATTATTGGAAAAGCATAAAACAAACCCTTTTAACTTTCAGGCAATAAATATTTAAGGTATGTGGAACAATTTAAATTCCCCATTTCGAAAGCAATTAGCGAGATCTACGGACTAAAAGAGCTTCTGCATATTGTTCCAATTAATTAACCCGAAACTTTAAGTTCACTTAAAACCTGTAATCTTTGCGTTGATGGACAGAATCTAAAGTTATTAACGTCACAATTATTTTTTCTTTCGGGATAAGCTGAAATTTCGGGTTTTTTTTACATCTTAATAAGCTAAGGGTTAGGTTTTCAGATTAAATAGTAACAGAGGCAACTATGAGGGGGGGGGGGATGGGGGTGGGCTGAGCGCGCAGGCGCAGGCACGAGCCCAAACCCGGATTTTAATTTTTCATATTTTCCAACAGTTCCAAGGGCGGGTTTACGCAACAACAGTTTTCTCGCTCACTAGCTTTTATTCGTTAATACTAAATCTGCTGCTGCTTCTTGCCTTTACTGGCTCTCGAGTTGCCTACACGTAGTAACCATGTAACGACGCGGACGCAGATCCTCTCCTTGTGCCTTGCTACACGACGTACGTTGCGTGCGGCATTGTCGTTTTGTGACAACAAGAAAACAATTTTTATTGCAGTACGAGACGGCGGACTAATTTCGGGATGCCGCCATTCGATGGTTTGTTTTCGATTCGATAACCCCGAAATGTACGCCACGTTGGATTTTGAATTCTCGCTGCCTGCAGCTTTTTATTCTGCCGCAGTCTGATCACTGTCAGAAGCTGTTCTTTGTACGAATATAGCGAATTTTGGAAATAGCGTGAAGTGACAACATTGTTGAAGCAATGTTTAAAATTACTGTTGCACTTTGTTCTTTATCCGTGTTGTTATTTATAATACATTTAATTTGTTACGTACTGCCGCATTCATTTAATAGAAACTGGAAACTAATCGTAAATAAATAACGGTTGACTAGCAAATAGCGTTCGGCGAGCGAGAATGTCTCGTTCCATAAACGCACCCTAACTGTTGGAGGCTTTTGGCTACCGTGGACCCATACAGTTTTAACCGCGGACTGCCAGAGTTACCATGTCTGTATCATGCGTTCGATTTACAGTTTATTCAGGTAAAGTGCGCCCGATTATACAAAATTTGCTTGTGCGCTCTACCACGTACCACGTAACTCTATCGGAGGGGAGGGGGGAAGGGGCAGACGTTTGGCGTGAATTTTACAAATTTACAAAGAACCTACTGACGTTTACGGGATCATACAGTTTTTAAATATATTGCAGTATTGGACAGTTTATTAAAAAATGTTTTTGTGTGATTATAGCGTATACGTTATCAGTCCAGCAAAACTGTAAAAAAAGAAAACTAAATAAAAAAAAAATGCATTTTGATGCTAAAGAACGCTTAAACTACGTTTGGGGAGGAGGGGGGAAGAAATGTTTCGCTCCTTATTAGACTACAGGCTCAATGAAAAAAAAAATATTAAGAGCAATTTTACGTTGCCTTTTGGACTTAATGCCAGACTGAGTGAGCAGGGAAATGAGCCCACGATCTTTGAAACCAAATATCGAGGTCTTACCGCTTAGCCACATTATGGCTCAGCGATAGGAACTCGGCATTAGGTTTCAAAGGGGGATTCTATTCCCCGCTCAGGCAGTCTTACATTTAAGTCCAAAAGGCAACGTAAATAGGTTTGCATCCGTATTTATTTAGCATTTCTCGAGCCCATTTGGCTTTCCGTCCTGTTTGATAGTCTCATTAAGCGTATATGCGCTGGCGAGTTTCGGCCATTGTTCATTGTTGTTGTTTCGTCCATGTTTCAAGCAGATTGAAGCGAAATACAGTGGGGCAGTTAACTCAGTTTGGTTTAGGCACTCTTAAGTAAAAACAACAACAACGAAGCGAAATACAGTGGGGGGGGGGGGGCCCCTTCAGTTTGGCTTAGGCTCTCTGAAGTAAAAACAACAACAAAGCGAAATAACACAGCACCGACGTAGAAAGAGTCAATCAGTCAGCCTGATCACGGTCAATAAAAACGAAAAATTGGTAACAAATCGCGGAGGTTCATATTTTCGAAAGGTCAGGAATCACCAAAACCATGACTACACTCAATACAATGTTACACTCCACACTATCAGCTAGTGTCGAGTATAACCCGCTATTATCCAGCGGTTCAACAAACTGTCCCCGTCAGAATTGTGAAAATGAATTTTGAATTGATTATGCGTTATTAAAACAAAAACAAATGTATTCGAAAAAAAAACCAGTGTAAGTTTGATGAGTAGTGGAAACTTGAGTAGTATTTTTGATATCACATTCCTTCAATGGCTTAAATTTGGCGGTTTTTTTTGTTAAGAATTTATCGTGTTTGGTTTTGCTACAAGTTTACTCTAGAAGCAGCTGCAAAGCGTTCCCTCTAACCCTTTTCCCACTTTCCACAGATCTTTGTTTTTGTTTATTGCGTTAAAGTCCTCTTTCCTGCACTCTTTCACTGACTAGCAACTTTTACGGTTTGACTATTGACAGATGAAAGTAACGAGGCGCAATTTTCCGATGCCGAGACCCCCCTTAAATAATGGGCCAATAGCGGCTGGCGGGAGGGCGGGAGGGCTGGGGGAAGGTGGGTCTTTTGTCGCATCTCTTTCTTTCGCAACTCGTAAGATACTTCATGTCAAACTCTTCATGGTATTTTTTTACAGTGGAATTTACAAACGTACTGGAGAGATCTCATACCATCATAGGTTTCTCTTTTCTGCTGCCTTCAGTGCAATAGGGAAGTAATCGCATTAACGTCTACCGAGGTTATTTAAAAATTAGTGAATCGATGTGGCTCATGAATTACATGCAACCCGCACCAAGCTAATGTGACTTTGCCGCCAAAATAAAACTAGCAAGCAACGACATAATAGTGTAGTGTTTCACTTGTAGACTCTACACAGTTCCTGTTAAGAGTCTACGAGTGGGATATTTATATATTTTTGCACTCGTTAGTGGAAGAAACGTGGCGTTATACTGTCAGCATCCTGCAAAACGGAACCAGGTTGACAAGCCAATACGCTCTATGCTGATGTTAAGGGCAACACGCAACCTGGTTGACAAGCCAGTGTGCTGCATGCCAATGAGCATTGTTAAATGGTAAGTTTGCACGCAAGCCGAAAGAAGACCCAACGTGCTTCGCACAAATAAGCATTGTTAAGGGCAAGTTACACGCAAACTGGTCGACAAGCCAATGTACTCCGCGCAAATAACCATTTTCAAGTACAAGTCTATACGCAACCAGGTTTACAAGCCGATGTGCTCCGTGCAAAGAATCATCTTCAAGGCAAGTCGATACACGCAACCTGGACGAAAATCCAACATGCTCCCCACAAATAAGCATTGTTGGACAAGTCTACATACAACCAGGTCGACAAGCCAATGGGCTCCGCACAAATAAGCATTGTTAAAGACAAGTAGACAAGGCAATGGGCGCCTTTGAACAAGGAGGAAAAAATACATGCCACAGATAGAGACAACCCTTTAACCACCTGTACTTTGTAATGGCTTTTCAGTGGGTGACATTAAAAAGCGTAACACAATGGTACCTTGTACCGACCTTGGCCCCTTACAATTCAACCTGATGGACACATAATTTTAGCTGCGTACCCTGAAGGGGAGGAAGGGCATCGTCGCCCCTTTCTAGACCCGACGTGAAGATAAATTGGAAACAAGCCATTAGCGAAAATCACACACTAGCAATAATATAGCACAGTAAGCCATTTATGCATAACGTTTCATTCAAGGGATGTGACCCCGCTTCAGGGTTTGGCACCAGAACGTTACCTTACCACCTTTTCTGATATTGCTTCCTGTCCACTGCATAAATATGACTCACTGAACCTGTTGTTGACGTCACAACCATGACCAAGACTCCATTCGACCGAAAGTGCTCGGTCATAAGCAATGGATATGGATTAGGGATGACGTTTTAATTACAAAACTTAGGAAAGTGGTCCCATTATTCTATAAAATAACAGATTTACTAAACAATAAAAATGAATGTATTACCGTTGATGATTTGGTAACTAGTCATTTAAGATACGGTATTGAAGTGTATGGCTTCACATCCTTGACCAAAATAGGAAGGCTTCAAAAAGTGCATAATACTTTCTTAAAGGTTTTGTTTAGAAAAACAAACTGTTATGAATCAACTGTTGAATTAAAAAAAAAAAAAGACAACCTAACCTAACCTAACCTAACCTATCCATTAACATTAAACCTTCATTTAATCATGATAAAACGACAGTTTTACCTTATTAAAACTAGCCATTGAACCTAACTGAACTTTACTGAACGTAATTAAATCTAACCTAACCGTACCTAACCTAGCCATTAAACCTCATTAAACCTCATTGAACCTTTGTCGCTTTGAACACAGAATTTTAGTCAAATACGTAAACATTGAGGAACTTTACCGTTTTAGTAAATATTTTAAAAATGAATTTAAACTTAAAGACGAATTTAAAGTGAAATTCTTTCGTGACAATATATTAAGATATAAGAATCCACTTATCAAAACCAATTATGGCACACAAATAAAAGTTATTACATTCCGTTCATGTATAATCTAATTCCAACTAATCTGCTAAATATCGGCTACTGCTAAAAAACAAAAAATAAAAATAAAAAAAAGACTTGCTGATTGATAATTAACTTATAACTCCAAACGTACTTATTGTTAAATATGAGATTTGAGATCCATGACCTACTGCGTGTGCGTTGCTATTCTTTTGTTGTTAAAGTGTAGGTTATTTATTTACTAGATATTATTACATAATATTTCTTTGTCGCCATACATGAACTTGCTAGTAATTCGTGTAACATTTTATCTTGATAAATGTTTTATTATTAAACAAAAATGAATAGTAGAATGAAATATTTTAGTAGCAGAATAATAAATTATAATAAGACAAAATATTCTCCACCATTCAACTGGTGAAAGGAAAGCAGAACGGCTTGGGGCCTTTGATACCGCTCCCTGAATGTATTTAAGGAATCTAACACTCTCCGCTAAACATTTTGTAAAAAGCAGATTGAAGATCAAGAAACCGGACCTTTCAGAACCTTTCAAGTGGTTCAGTATTCAACAATTTGCGAAAAATAGGCAAAGAACTAGCATTTACCGTTTCCTCCCACAAAGCATTCCATATTGGGACAACCCTGACAGAAAAAAAGTTACGACGACAGCCCAGACGGGAGGCTGGAACCGCAAGTCTAAAATTAACCGTAAGTCAGAAGTTTTATATTAGTTCGGAAAGCTTTTGAATAGCTGAAAATACGTTAGCAGAACATTGTTGTCATTCCTTTTTCCTCTCCCAAACAAAATTCTTGGTACACCATGGCCGGTGTTAATGACGCCGATCCGCCCTGTGTCATGAGAATTCAGGTTGTCTGGATAATTTAAGTTGTGGTAGGGAGAAAGTTAAACCTCTAATGATCCAGTTAAAGCGCTAATGATCCAGTTAATCATTACATCCATTCACAATCACGGAAGAGAATTATTGCTGTCGTAATTTGTTTGAAAGTTTTCCCTGCGCATTCACGATTAAGCCTGTAATGATTGTGGCCAGATTCTGTCGCATTCGATTGGTTGCTGTGATCCGTCCCATTCGTTTGGCCACAAACGCGTCCACGACAACAACCGTAAGTGGGTTGACGTCGTCGCTTTGCTGGGTATTGTCGTAAAGGTAAGACTAAACGTTTCATTTTGTAGTTTCTGGTCGAGGACTCGAGGTCGAATACTCGAATGAATTTTGATTTTGCGCGTCTGTTTGGCTACTTGTGTACGTGCGTGCTTATCAGTTTGGACATGGCCAGTAAACCATCGATCGGCCCGACCTACAACAATATAAGGGGGGTAGACAAAATGGCCCCCACGACTAGCCCATTTCTTCGAGGTCTCTTCGGGAATTGGCCAAGCAAATAGCATTTTTGCTTGGCGGAAGCACATTTTTGTACCGTGAGTCGCGACATCTATTGGCAGCTAGTGACGGTTTCAAAATAATAATTTTAATTTGTACGCAGAAATGCGTGGCAAGTTTTTATTATCTACAAAAGTAATTTTAAATAGTTGTTAAAGTTATAACTCTGCCACAGTTAAATTGTTTCCTTGCACTTGCAAAAAAAAAAAAAAAGCGACATGTTCCTATTTCCAGAAAGTGTTGCTAGGGAAGGAACGTTTGCATTTTTTCAGTGTCGCCCTCGGCTGACAGAAAGTGGCATCAGAACAAATCAATCGCATCAGTGGTGCTTTCGGCGGCCGCATTGTCCTTTGTGAAATACCATAGTGAAAGTTCTTTTACTGTAAAGGGTGCAGAAACTAATTACAAATGGTAGGACACATACTAAAATTTCCAATTTCCCACCGCCCCTTTTATTATTTCTACGGCAAATGGCACACATGGTAGCAGAGATATCCAGATGCGCTCGTAAAGGTCGCTGTTGGCTTCGATTGCTTGCTTCGCACTCGCAATGTTCGCTTTGTTGTTCGAATGCTTCATATTAAGGAACGGCTGTGCATAATGGAAATACTGATAACAAAGTGTATAATATATTATATAATTTCTCGCTCGGTTATAGTAATGTGACCTTCGGGACTCAGTTTTATGTCCAGTTAAATATGTCGCAAACGTTGCATTACAGATGCATGTTACTTTCATGGTTTGGCAACGGTTTGTCTGTTTCGTATGGTATGGCAACAAGGAAAGTGAGATAGTTCGGGTATCAACGACCTGTTACTCACAAATCACACGGCACTAAAACATTTTAGTAACAACAAGTCAATGCGTTGGCGCCCAATACGCAAATCGTGGCTTTCTTAGCATCTTCTTCTTATCGTCACGCTATATCAATTTTATTTATATACTGGGGTAGTATCAAGACGATTGTGAATGCATGGTAGCTTACTCAAACAAGCAGCTTATTTCTTAATGACGTAAAACCCGAGTGTTGCCCGCTCTGCTTTCTCCTCATCATTTTCTGCGCATTGGTAAAGAAAAAAATAAATAAAGCAGAGAAAACATGCTTTGTGCTGCTTATGTAAGGCTTCATTCAAATATTCAAATGTTAAATAAATGCAACAATAAAAATAAATTGTTATTCCTGTTCTTCTTCTTTTGGGGATATTTTTCAATCAAGTCTAGCGACTGTTAAGCTAAACTGATTGTCCCTATCTTTGTTAAGGATGGAAGACTTTCTCCAGTTGCTTATATACTTACAAAATTCGTTGCGGGGTAGATATTAAGGAGAGGTACTCAAGTACCAGCATGACAATAACAATAACAGCACATGCCTGTAGTTAGACATCGGAAAATTAGTTACATCCAAAAAAATATGGGTTCTTTATAATCTACCACAAAACAAAACTTGTTAAGGATTCCTACCAAGCTTTTCGGCCGTGTGAAGTCGTGGAATATCAACGTTATCAACGTGGTTTTTTCAACAAGAACGGTGAGCTGTGGTATTAATAGTTGTCAGGCGACCGAATTATCACAATCAAACCAGTTTCAGCCTTTTCTGTCGCATTGTTATTTATCCTCAGACTGGCTGGAAAACAGCCAAACTACCTTAGCTGTAAAGACACAACGTGTCTAGTGGTCGCCATGCTCGTGTAAGTATTTTATCTAGATGTTATCAATTATCTTGGCGGGCGACACAATAGCGTGCGTCTTGATCTACTGCTTTCAACATCTCATCTCATCCCTCATTTAACAATAGCAACAATGGTTTCTGGTAACAATGGTGTTTTGAACGCTCTAAGTACGGGCTGAACTGCATCAAGGGCTGATATTTCTCATTCCTGGAGAGCAGCGATGAGAGATCTAAAAAAAAAAGGGTTTAACGAGCGTTAACCACTCCTGGTCATCTGCCCGAAGCCCTAAGGCCCTCATCCCTCTTCTCAAAAATGGTCTAACAAAAATTTGGACACAACATTGCATTAACATGTAAATCAGTTAGCTTACTAAAGTTGTTACTGAAGTACGGTGCCGGGGCAACGACGGACTTCTTCCATGCTGCAAACAAACTAACTAATTAGTTACTTTAATTAGTTACTTTAATTTATTTATGCAAAACCTATTACACAAATATAAAAATGATAATGAGGTCATAGTAACATTGCAGCCGTCATTAAAGTTTTGTTGCATATTCTCAGTTTCGTTATCATTCTTCCGTTTCTGTAACTTTTCCATTGGTTTGTTGTCATGCAAAATTTCAGAGGCTTTTATTAGCACGGTTACCTATTCTTTCTACAATTACTTGTCCCTCAACATTTTGAGAATAACGTAACGTTGCGGAAGCTGCACGAAAGCTATGGTTTGTAAACTTTTAAGTAAATCCTCCTTCCTTCCACAAACTTCCTTTTCAGAATAGGGAAAAAATACCGAACACATGCTTAAAGGGCTATTACATCCATTTTGACATGCATGTGTTACTTTTGGATCAATTACACAATAACTAAACACAAGAATTGCGGTAAGAATACGTTACGTACGTCCGATACAACAATTTAATTACTGCATCACCAAAACACGACACGGAGACCGCCATTGTTTTGCTGGAACGAGCAGAAATTAATGCCGATAGGTGTCACTTTTCGATTTCGACTCGCAGCCGATTGAGATAGCTCTGTTGGCTGTGAGAGCTCAAAGGTCCGACGGCCTTAGCTGGCCACGGACGTTTAAGGCCGTTGGACGCTTGAGCTCTCACAGCCAACAGAGCTATCTCAATCGGCTACGAGTCGAAATCGAAAAGTGACATCTGTCGGCATTAATTTCTGCACGTTCCAGCAAAACAATGGCGGTCTCCGTGTCCTGTTTTGGTGATGCAGTAATTAAATTGTTACATCGGCCGTACGTAACGTATTCTTACCGCAATTCTTGTGTTTAGTTATTGTGTAAGTGATCCAAAAATAAAACATGCATGTCAAAATGGATGTAATTGCCCTTTAACAATTATTGAAGGGCTGATATGTTGGGTGATGGGGCAAGTCCTTATTTCGAAATTGGGCAACAATCACCAAACGCGTGTGGAACAATTAGGAACGGGCTGATATGTTGACATCGGTAGATAAATAGGATTTCACCCGGCGTTCTCGTGATGAGATGAAACAATGGCTCAACGACATCGTCGCTTCCCATCCTTGAAACAGCGGTTGATGCCTATTTTCCGCTCTTAATATTAGCATGATTTTTCGATCAGCGGCCTGATTGAAAAACCATGGTATTATATAGCATGCCCAAACTGATGGTTCATAATTGTTGCTCCTTACTGAGCATGGTTCTCCATTATTGCATTATACAATAATAGATTGGTATCCTTTGTCGTGTGTTCGGAATCATTGTTGCACTTAACTGTCCTACCGTGACTGCAAATTGATGGCCCCTCTCATCGTTATGGCGCAGATAACCGAGCAGATAACCCAGTTTGGGTATGTGTTCCCTAAAAGCAAGCAAACAACAACAACGACGACATTCACCAGGAGTTTACAGAGTTCCGCTGCAGGAACAAGGAGTGTTGTCCTAACCTGTGGCTGAACAGCACCCAACCCGTCGTATTTTTGTACTGATCCACCTTATGAGGAATTACCAACTTACCTTAGTAACGATTGTTGTTATTGTTGTTGAACCTGAATTCAGACTTTTTGTTTTTTGCTGCCTACGTTTTTTTGCACTTTAGAAACAGTTCCAAAAAACACCACCAAGAAGAACGTTTCAGAAAAATCCAGTCAGGGTAAGCTCGCGTAACGTATCAGGAGTGACTTAAAAGAGAGCTCGTATAGTGTAGTAGCAAAGACCCAAGTTTATTGAAAACCGCTCGGTTTGTGATAGAAGCGTAAAGTTTGGCATTTTCGTTCACTAAAAATATGCTGATCGAAATGTGATGTAGTGCCATGTCGAACTCAGACCGGAAGTGGCCTCCATTTTGAAAAATGGTGGCTTAAAAACGTTTTTTTTTTAAGTATATCTCTAAAACTGCTGATATTTTGGAAGGAAGATGTATTACAAAAATGTTCAGCACACAATTCTGGACAGGAAAGGTGGTATACATCTTTTACGTAAAAGCTACCCTTAAGCCTCCAAATCGTATTTAAAGTTGTTGCATGATATCATATTTTTTGGTAGTTAATGGGTTTTCGTCAGTTTTTTTATTGGTTTTAAATATTACCGCTCTCCCTACCCTACCCGCAGACCTTAAAATAATATGTGAAAATGAACGTGCATGTGTTAATACCGTGCCTCCTTAAGTACGCAACCTTGAAAGCTCAAATTTTATAGACGGACGTGTGGGTAACTAAAAATGTTTCACCAAAGACGTACTTTTTTGAAATTCTTGACCTCACTTTCTTTTTCATTAGTTTTTCAGTGTTTAAACCAAGGACATCGGTCCTAAGAAGTGTTAATCCAGAGTGAACAACAAAAGAGTTTCAGGGCGGGCCACACACACGAAACATTCGTTAACTTACAGAGCTTAACCGTGAACGGTGTTCACAATATACTCCAAATACTAAACTATTAGAAATCAAAAACGAACTCGTTTGATGCTCAACGTAAGGTTAACTAATCCGAAGTCAAATCAGCAAAGAAAACCAAATAAACTTTCCTAAATTATCCCGCTCCTCGTCATGTGGCAGATAAACCTTTGGGGGTTCACGCTCCCTAAAATCAAAGAAAAAAAATAAAACAGTAGGCCATATTCGCGGAAAACAATCGTTCAATCATGTCGCCCAGTTTGTGTAGGCCTAAAAATAAAAGACCTATATCCTACGGTTTAAAACAGAACGATTTGTGCGAAAACCCGGATCGTTTCCGCTTGGTCGTTAATAACGAATTAACCTTTTCAAAGGTTTCAAAGGGTTTTTTGCGAGCGTTGACCACTCCTGATCATCTAGTCTACCTTTCACGCCGTTTCGTGCTCAAACGGTCTCCAATTAGCACTGCCGGCTAGCTGTGCTAATACTCCAAATTAAGCCTGAAAAATAATTTTTTGAACTGGAATTTGTTGTTGTTGTTCTGGAATTTGTTGTTGTTGTTCGAAACGCTTTGTAGTTTGCAAATTAGTTATCTTACCAACAAAAATGTGACTTATTTCTTCCAAATGTCCGCAAACTCGGCGTATCATGCTTCATATTTCTATTGAATCCTACTTATGGCGTGAAAACGGGAGAAACTATCGGCGTGTTGGTTAAAGGTTAGGAATTTTTTTCCTTCAATGATGCTGCAATTTCGATCGTTTGCTACTACCGCCGAGATTCACTTCCAACCTGTCAAAACCAGATTCCTACAACTGCGATATCCATCCAGCCCGAATTCTCACCCATGCAATTGATCTTGCAAGCAAGTGGCAATTCCACCCAAAATTACAGAACGAAAATAAACAAGACCAACAAAATGCAGTTGAAGTGGTAACATACTGTGCAAGAAAAACAGAAAGTCCAAAAGACACTCATGGAGATGGGTATCCACTGCTTTATTCACAACCAACCGAACCTAAAGACCATGCACTTGAAAAATAGACGAGCCCTCCCCCCCCCCCCACCTCCCCAAGCCCCAGCACCCCAAACCGATAAGAAAAAGAAACCAGAAAATGAAACGGGCCCCCATGCCAGCCCCATCCAACCCAGCCACAGATACCAAACCCGATGTAAACAGAAGCCAAAACTGCAACCACAACCGAACCCGCATGACTCCATCCCCCTACAAACTGCAAATAAAGCCGCCTAAGCCTTTTCTACACCTCCGACAAACGCCAGCAGCAGCTGTCTACGCTGTCCCCTGCAGATTGCGGCAGTATCTACTTAGGGAGACCAAGAGACGGATTAGCAAACGGGTCGAAGGGCACACGTCAGACGTCGAAAAGAAGAAAGTCAAAGAAAATGGAATAGCGGCCCACCATTAGGGCACGTTTACGCAACTACTCGCTATTGCATTCTCGCAGCTAGAAGCTAGAAATGACCTCAAATTCCAACATGGCGGCGGTTTTATGTTTGCCGCCTCGCAACGAAAACAGCAAACAACGTGAGTTCAGAAGCGCTTGAGAAAATTGTTTCGTCATGAGGAATTCTTTATATTATTGGCACGGATTATAAGACTGAAAGTATTTACTCAAACGATGTCGGATTTAGCTAATCCATTTAACGTTGTTACCATGGCAATGTCACCTTTGCTATCGCGATTGAGTTCTAGCTGCGAGAATGCAAAGACGAGTCGCTGCTAAACGCGCCCTTAGGGCTCGTTTATGCAACGAGACCTTCTCGCTCGCCGAAAGCTATTTGCTAGGCAACCGTTGTTTATTTACGATTAATTTCTCGTTTCTATTAAATGATTGCAGTAATAGACAACAAATTAAATGTATTATAAATAACAACACGGACAAAGAACAAAGTGCAACAGTCATTTTAAACATTGCTATAACATTGTTGCCATTTCACGCTATTTCCAAATTTTGCTATTCTCGCTAAAAAAAACAGGTTCTAGCAGTGATCAAACGACGGTAGAATAAATAGCTACTCGCTGCGATAATTCAAAATCTAACATGGCGTCCATTTTGGAGTTATCGATTCGAAGACAATCCTTCAAATGCCGGTATTCAGGAATCTGTCCGTCGTCGTGTACTGCAGTAAAAATTGTTTTCTTGTTGTCATAAATCGACGCAGTCATGTTGCAAGCATCGTACGTCGTGTCGCGCACGAAGAGAAAATTTGCGTCCGCGTTGTTGCCATGGTTACTACATACAGACAACTTGAA
The DNA here is from genome assembly GCA_023313725.1 of Lithobius niger. Taxonomy (NCBI): domain Eukaryota; kingdom Metazoa; phylum Arthropoda; class Chilopoda; order Lithobiomorpha; family Lithobiidae; genus Lithobius; species Lithobius niger. The sequence continues at coordinate 14,256 of JAHWFP010053995.1, read as the reverse complement.
AGCCGCATTCTCCGCCAAGGCGAGAAGCAGCCAGCAGATTTAGTATTGACCAAGTAATAGTTAGTAAGCGAAAAAATTGTCCTTGTGTAAACGCGCCTTTACAGCCTCCATCATGAAATAGCTTGGAGAAACAACCAAAATGCTGTTTAAATCGACACATACTTCCAGCCACACCTATACGAGTATACGTGCCCTCGAATGCCTTGCTATCCAGTATGTCAGAAACATTCAAGCGAAACTCATGAATATCCAAGGACGCACATAAAGGAATTTCCAATATTACCACTCCAGAGCTCACCTCTGGTTTCTCTTACAAGTGGAAAGCCTACCTTCCTCCACCACCACCTAAAGATGGAGAAAGGAGGGAGCCACTGTTAACATAACTGGCAGTTGGTCCCACTGCACGTTTTTCACTTAGTGATGTTATGGTAGTGTGCTAATCACCCAGTGCTTGAAGAAGGCGGAAGACTTAGTTGAAAAACTATAATGAATCTTATAGAACAGTGTTTCTCAAACTGTGGGTCTCGACCCCAGTGAGGTCGTGAAGAAGTAATCGTGGGGTCGCGAATTGGTTCTCATTATCAGTACGGTAACTGATAAGCAGTAGTTGAGGAATGATTCGTCGTTATTTTCTTTTTCGGTAAGTTATTACCTAAGCTGAATTTGAAGCGTCAGGTGTCGAGTTACAGAACGATCCATTTTTTATCAGCATCCAAACAGTACAACCGAGTTTATATCGAGGCTGACATTTTACTGATGTTGCTACCATCTGTGCATCTATAGGGAAAGTATGTGTAATCTCTGGACTGGACCACAGGCATAATACAGTAATATTAAGACAAAACGAACATAACGAAACGGACAGTGTTATTTTTTTTTTTAATATTGCTTTCTCAATTTTAAAATTCACATTGAGGAAGCAATAATTTGTTCACTCATTGAACTGTCTTCAGACTCAACATCGAAACTTCAGTTCAAATCGAAGGAAATGTAAAATTCTGGGCTTTGGTAGAAACAGAGTACTGTACAATGATTTGTCACGACGTGCTATTGATGCACTTGTTCCATTTTCCTCTTCTCAGTACCTGTGCAAATCAGGGTTTTCCTATTTAGTGAGACTGATGACTATGGAAAATGACCTCAGATTAAAATTAACAAATGTTGTACCAAATTTGGAGCAGTTGTGCTCAGAAAAAATAAGTACACTGCTCAGACAAAAAATGAGTTAACTTTTTTTGTAACCCATATATAATTACAAAGCATTAAATTTGTATTAACGGTCTGGATGGGTCATGACCCGACTCCAGTCGTCAAATTTTGAAAAATGGGGTCGTGATTAAAAAAAGTTTGAAAAACACTGTTGTAGAAAATTCGCAGTACAGAAGTCTGTTAACTTCCCAGTTGGCGTAAGCGTTTTTATTATTCTCTTCAAAGTTCGCATCGACCCTATTTGGTGGTAGCGCTACTCAAAACCATACGCGATTTAAAGATTTAAAAAAATTAACTGTAGGCATTGAAATGATAGGTAAAATATCCTTTGTAACAAAATTCTCGATCGACAAATACAGTTTGATCAATATTAAGTTTAATTTACATATTAGGCTTATTTCCTGAAGCGCGTGAAAAGTCTACCATAAGCCAGGATCGTGTTCGCTATTCTTGCGTTTTACGAAAGAATTACAGGGAATACAAGCCACAAAATTCGTCGCACGTTGTCAAAAAAATCGAAAGCGAAACTGAAGTCCTCCAATTCCAACTTGATACTGAGTTCCGGTGTGTTCGAATGCGAAGTTGAATCCGACATTTTCATTTTATTCGCAAGACTGTCATTTTATTTTAACTTTGTAGTTTGGAAGTATTTGCGTTTTGTAGAATTTATTTTATTGTTTTTATGTTTGTAATTTTGATTGTGCTGAAGACGCTCTTTTAAACTGCGTAAATCCTTCAGTGCAAAGGTCTCCGTTAAGCTTTTTACAGTCCGGACTGCCAGTTGAGGCCAAGAACTGAGATATATTATAAGGGCGCCTTTACATTCTCGCAGCTTGAATTTCATCGCGATGGCAAAAGTATCGTTGCCATGGTAACAACGCTACCTGGATTAGCTAAATCCGACATCGTTTGAGTAAACACTTGCAGTCTTTATAATCTGTGACAATAAGATAAAGAATTCCTCCTGACGAAATGATTTTCCCAGTCGCTTGTGAACTAACAAATTGACTGTTTTCGTGACGAGCCGGCAGGGCTAAAATCACCGCCATATTGGAATTTCAGATGATTACTAGCTTCTAGTTGCGAGAATGCAAAGACGAGTCGTTGCATAAACGCGCCCTATGAATTCATTAATTAAATTCCTATTATTAACTGAAAATTCCATTGTCACTAAACAAATCTTTCACCTCGTTTTTTTCTTAAGAAAATTAAAAAAGTGGTCATATCAGCAAATTAGTGCCCTGCTCCCCACCCCTTCCCCCCATTCCGGTAATTTTACAAGTCTTCATCGCCGTACCAATAAAAACTTCTGTTTAGTTTTTCAGTGGCAATGGTCAGCTATTAAAACCTGATGCCGAAATCGCCCCAACCCCAATAATGCTACATCCGTTCCTTTTATTGTTCTGGGTGGCGAACCCATGTGGCCATATGTCGAACGAGTGGATGGGAATACTCTCACCAATAACTACTTTAAAAATTACGGTGTGGGATTATACCTAATATCACTGCGGAAATATCAATCGTGCTGCATATGGACCACCAGTGCCGCAATTACGTGGGGGAGTGGGTGGGGGGGGGGTTCGGGGGGCACTGTCCCAGGCCCCGCACCGATGGAGGGCCCAGACCACAGTACAGGGGTCCCCGAACATACCAAAAAAAAAACGAGAGATAGGACAAAACTACAAGACGGTTAAATACCTTAAAAAGGACCTTAATTTTTTGGGAAAAGGGGTCCCGCTTTTATGATTGGCCCCGGGAGCTCAGTAATAAAGTTGCGGCCGTGTTGACAACACAAGTTATTTCTCGCGAGCAGCAGCGTTGAGATCACGTTGAAGTGAGTAAACAGTTACGTTTTTCAAAACCAAGGCCGATTGGAGTGGAAAGTACGGGTAGCGGCTCCCTACTCTAGGCCAAGTTTCGCGCGGGCTAGTTGTCAGCGTCTATGACTGTTGATTTGGTGCAATGCGACGAAGTGGGCTGGAGCCAAGAAGCGAAACCCGCAGCTTCTATCCCAGTCGGCTTACTAACGAGGGGTGGGATATAAACAACAAGGATAATCCCACATCCTTTGAACGTCTGTACGCTAGACTTTCATAAATGCTCCTGATTTTATGCAATGTGTGTTTAGTTGCAAAAATCCCAAAACGCTGCAGAATACAATTAATTTTCTGCAGATCGTTTGCGATCGATTTATGAATGCGAATTCTTGAATTAAAAATGAGCAAAGGCTTAAAAGCAAAACGCTAAATTTTCCTATTGAGTAAAAAGTTGCAGGGGCCACTGGAGTCAGCCGGTATGAAAAAGTGCAGTTGATATACTTCATTAGTTTCTGATTAAAAGATTGATGACCATAAAACACCATTAAAACCACCTTCAAATCTTTTAAAGCCTTATTTTACAAATTATTCACAGGCTGTTAAAATTTTCAGTTATTTTACTGTTCAATCATCAGCCAGATTTGACGGTCGTGAACTGCTTTTATTTTTACGTGACATTTTTTCTGTAATCTTCGCCAAGAATGCCGTGATGGCAGGATTTATCAAACCTCTTTTCCCTCATGCGTGACCCATCTTAACGATGTGGACCGTTATTTTACGGTACACAGAACTGGCAACAAACAAACCAGTTTTTTTGCACTGGTAACTTACGATTTTATTTAACCATAAAACACCATTAAAACTACTTCAAATCTTTTAAAGGCTTATTTTACAAATTTTTCACAGGCTGTTAAAAATTTCAGTTATTTTACTGTTCAATCATCAGCCAGATTTGACGGTCGTGAACTGCTTTTATTTTTACTTGACATTTTTCTGTAATCTTTGCAAAGAATACTGCGATGGCAGGATTTATCAAACCTCTTTTCCTCATTGGTGACCCGTCGGAATTCATCGTGCGGAATACATAAAGATGCTTCCTGTATATGAAGCTTCTTTCTGTATTCCGCACGATGAATTTTAAGAATTCAACCTTCTTCAAACACGTTCAAACGGAATGACGAGTTTTCATTTAATTATAAAAGCTCTATTTCGGATTAAAAAAAGAAAAATATAACCAGAAGTCTTAACAAGTTTTATGTTTTATATTCGCATATCTAGCTAAATTTCTTGAAAGGCAAAAAAAAAAAAGACGTTTGGCTTAAAAAGATTTACTTGTGTGGGGCGTGAAGTTGCGACTGCACATTTAAAAGTGATGGTAGGATGTTGTTTTAATATCAGTCTTATTTTAAACGTCTTTAACCACAAACCGGGAAAAAAACGCACACACACACACGCGTGCTTCACGTAATTTTCTGTTCAAAACCCAAATTTAAGAAAAGAAAAAAACACCATTGTTTTTAAGTATTTACAGCGTAAAACAAAGTGTTCACTATTTTCAACCGTACAGCAGTGCCAAATCACAACGTTACCGGGTAGGGCTTCTACACATAACCCACACACACAAATGCATGCCACACCACGGAACCACAACCACCTACCTCTGATCAGAAGGGACAACAGCTTGTTAGGGTTCGCGGAGCCTTGCCTGGGATCCCTCGCTTTTATACTCTGCGCGTCTCCTACTCGTCCGCGTGCGCCCTGCCACTCAGCTTAGTCATGTGACCTTCCGACGTCGCTCGTGTTCGTAGGCCGTCGGTGACGTAGACACATTGTTACGATGCCGTACACGCGCCGAAGCCGCGACGCCGTGCTCTATACCTCGGACGGCAACGTGTCTTCGCGCTGAAACACATGGGATTGGGGCCGCGTGCTCAGCGCACAAACAACCGAGTCGATATTACGATGTGACGTATCTTCTCATCGCTGCTGCCCGCAGGCGTGTACACGTAACCACGTCGGACGTCGAGCGCGAGTTTTCGCTGCTTTCGTGGTCGAATTACGATGAGGTCGTGGTGCTTACTGTCTCTCCTCCCCTTCCCCCAGGAAAAGTGTGTTTAAAGGAGGAGGGCATCTATAATTCCCTCTCTAAACTCAGTGGTGAGACTTCTTTTGTCAACCCGCCCCCCAATCCGTTCCAAGGACGGTGGAAATACCTTCAACCCAATGCTGTTTCGGCGATTTTAAAAATTATAACGGAGTTTGAGGAAATCCAAAACGAAATTGTCTGAAGACGAATGAAATTGACCAAAAGATCTGGGGAATTACTCTAAACTCATCAGTGGGCCACAGGATTGCTTTTAAGTAATGTTTTTTCTCCACTTTTTTGGTTTAAATGTCTTGAGGCGTTTTTAAGGCTTATAGCGCGGGTGAGAACCAAATAATATCTCGGCAATTATAAGCTACCTCCGTGTTTTTTTTCTTCTTCTTCCTGGTTTTCGCTAGTTTTGGTCTTCAGAATAACTAATATTATGTCCGTACAACAATACTATTTCGTGTTTCAACTCTGTGATTTAGCGCGTAGCCCTCCCCTCCCTCTCCGTACTTCAATCGGGAAAAAAAGTGAAAAATTAACACTGAAAATGAACAATCGTGAAGGTTTCTGCAATTTTAAATATTATGTATTGGGAGGGAGTTCTATCATGGGCTCCCAACTTGCTAAAAAAAGCATTAGACCTAGTGGAAGAGCTGCATTGCTCCCTAGGCCTAATTTTTCACGCTATTCAATTTCTTTGCCCTCCCAGAGAAAATTCCAGGAAGCGCCACTGATTCCCACGTCTCTAACTACGAAATCTCAGTAAAATTAAATAAAAAAAATAAATAAATAAGAAAAAAATAGCGTACTGGCGACCAGATAACCCCCGGTTGGTCTTGGAGGTTGCATTTTCACGTTCACCTCAGCCGCCTAGTATGCCAAACCTAGCAAGAACAGCCATTAAATGCACACCCACATAAATAACACATTGAACTTGTCAATGTCCTCATCAGTAAAGGGAACCAAGCGGTTTAAAATATCAGCAATACATTCGTCAAACGTCTCGGAACTCAAGTTCAATTCTAAACAAACAATGCGATCAAAAATTCGAAAATTCACTTCAAATGATGTTGAGTCTGACTTGTAGGCAACATTACCGGTACCCATGGCAACGAAACAGAAGAGAGAGAGCGGTCATCTTTCAATTGAGTAAAACAAAAAGCCGTTAAGGTGCGACAAAGAAATGCTGCGTTTAGAGGCGTTTAGAGATTACTACATTTCGTTATCAAGCAGAAAATAACAAAATAAAAAGGAACCATTTAAAGCACTACTAAAAAACTGCAAAATGCAGCACCGAAATAAAGATTCGAGCAGTCAGAAACAAAGACAAAACACAGTAAAAACAATTTTGAACTTGAGTTAACCCCGAAAACGGCTAACAGTAGGTTAGGAGGTTGGAAGTCGTTTTGGGCTGGCGTTAAGTTCAGAATTATTCTTAATGCGTTTTCTTTATTCCTGATTATTGTAATATTGGTTTTGGAGTTGCATGTCGTAGTTTTCAACAATGGATTAACTTTATCCACTTTTACTTGATGCTGAGTTGCTGTAGTCTCGAAACGTAATATTTCTGTGTATTTTGTCGCATTTTTAAGGCGTTCTGGTTTACTTAACCGTTAGGGCCTCTGCACACCGGACCACCACGGTGGCACCACCAAGTCATTTTGGTGGTCGCTAATCAACAAGTGCCACCATCACGGCACCACCAGGACCACTGGCAGCATCCAATGAGCAGCATCCAATGTAAAACAGTAGAATCACGTGGTGGCGCTGCCAGCTGGTGGAACCCAAAATCGTATAATCTCCGCCACTGGATTTCTGGACATGCGGCCAAGGCACTGCCAATGCCGAGTGTCCAGGAATCCGTAAAGAGCAATGGATCCATGTAGTGGCCCGCCATGGTGGCGCAACTGTAGTGGCTAAACAACAAGTCTGTAGTTACCATGGTAGCGCCACCAGAACCATTAGCAGCACTAATTTTGTTAGTTCACAACACACATCAGCGCATTCTGGCCGCGCTGCCAGAACGCCCAATGTGCAGCATCCATTGGAAAACTATGGAACCACGTGGTGGCGCTGCCAGTTGGTGATGTCTAAAATCACATCTTCCAGCCATCGCATTTCTGGCCGCGCGGCTAGTGGCACTACCAATGCTGAGTGCGCATGACTCCGTAAACAGGAATGGACCAGGTGTGGCATGGGCAACGCCATGGTGGCACCACCGTGGTGGCCTGGTGTGCAGAGGCCCTTACAGGTGCTTTTTTATTTTTAAATTCACCTTTCAGTCACAAATGACATGGTTTTTCAACATTGTGCAAATTGATGGAAAATAACCCTTCTTTGTTGCGAGCGTTGCCATTAAGGTTTCTACCTACCCAACGGCGTTTGAGGTGCAAAATTAGTCGAAGTGTTTAATTTCTGGTATCGCTATCTACAAAATTTATAGGGTTGGGGAGGAGAATTTGTAACTCTAAAAAGTCCCTATTGAAAGGTGTTACATTCATTCCTATTAGTTCTGTCCGAGTTTTCAGAGGGCGCCACACGTGCCATCTGGTAATATTTGCTCATTTTTCCAGCCTAAATCTAAAGTAAACTAAACTACAACTACGCTAAACTAAATTATAATTAAATGCAAGTTAGTTTCGTTTAGTGGTTTAATTTCAGGCTAAAAACTGAGTAGGAATTCCCACATGAAGCTCATGGCTCCTTCAATAAACTTAGACGGAACTAATGAGAATGAATCGAAGACAGTTCAGTTGGGGGTGTCAGTCACAAATTCTCCTCCCCAACCCTATAAATTCTTACTATCTCTGATACTGTTAGTGATGATACAGTTAATGCTGATGATACTGTTACTGATGCGCGGTGCGAAACAAAGGAAAGGAACCAATCATCTTGTCCTGATGCCCGTATACATCTGTCAGTCCCTATAAGTGTTGTACCCATTGTCCAATGCCCATTCACTTCAATTTTTGTTGTTGCATTCTATGCCCTGTTTGTGGATTTAAGTTCGTTTTAATCAACAGAAGTGGGTAAAAGGTGTCAGGGATTTTGACTGTCGAATATTAAAATTAATCAGACATCGTGAATACAACATTAGTTACAACTTTTTCAAGGAAATGAATCAGAAATTATTGGAAAACTAAAAGACTTCAAACATAAAACAACACCTAAAGACAGACGCGTCATGTTTTACAGTTAATGGTTTAAGACCATTAAAGGGATACATCTCCCAGCGCCATTTTTCTCGATCCTCCTCATCAAGTATGGCCCCAAAGGTCTATTTACTTACCGTTAGTCTTCCCCTTGCTAAAAATCCGTTTAAAAATGTTGCGTCTAGGAGATTTTCTGTTGAATATTGTTAAGTATATTTAAGATCGACCCGTTCCTATATGATCCTTTGTGTGCCTACAATGACCTTGAAGTTTTATCTGTGTGTGCACAGTTCTAATTTTAATAGTTTGCTAATAATTACTATGAGATCAAAATTCTAAAAGACTAATGCAGTAAAAGTAAAACTAATTATTCCAATAGATCGCCGAAGCAAAATTATGAGACACTAGTCTAGAAAATTATAAATTGTGATTTTAAAATACGACAATTTCACGTTAATGCGTTCACTCTGGCTTGTCTATTAGGCGCAATGCCAAATGAGATAGTAGATTCGTTTTTCGCTGCGAGGAACGAAGCTACTGTCTCAGTTGACCTTAACTATGGTAAATGCGCGTATGCGATAGGCGCGTAGCTGTTATAAGGCAGGCGGAAGGTTATAAGGCAGGCGGTATGTAGCTTTAATAGAAAAATTCAACTCTAAATCTTCACGGCGTTTTATTGCTAGTTAATGGTTCTAAACGGGGAATTAAAACGTTGTTTTGTATTATTTCATGGTACTTAATATTTAGGGAGCGTTTACGACTTGCCTTTGTATTCTCGCATCTACACTTTAATCGCTATCGCAAAGTGTAGTTGCCGCCGCAACAGAGGTACTGGCTTAGCTAAATCCTACATTGTAAAGAGCATCCGTAAAGAGTGGGAGTAAATATTTGCAATCTCATAATCTGTGACAATAAGGTAAAGATTTCTTCCCGACGAAACAGTTTTCCAAGTCGCTTCGCAACTCACATTATTGACTTATGTCGTTGCGACCCGGCAGAGCTAAAACCGACGCCATGTTGGACATTCACATGTTTTTTAGCTTCTAGCTGCGAGAATGCAAAGGCGAGTCGTGGCGTAAACGCGCCCTTATTCATAATAGATTTACTCAAAAATACACTTTTACAACTTTGGTGGGAAAAACTAAAAGGAACGCACAAAACTAACACAAAGCAAAGTTTTGATTCCCTGATTGAAATCACAAACAAGCAATAAAAAGCCGTGAAGGTGTATGCGTAAGGTTGTGTATCAATGGAAGACGTGACGTGTGTGCTGCAGCCTTGTCTTGGCTGCACTTACCCTTGTATTTGATGCCTCAGCCTTGTACTTGCCGGTATATAGCCTAGCTGTCTGCACTTATGTAAATAAATATAAACAAACTGCTGCAAAGAACACACAGTTAAGTCGAAATTAGGCTAAAAAAACGTAAGTTAGAAATAACGTAGCAAGCCACCTGCATTGACTAGGATTCAGATTTCTTACGTGCATTTTTGCTGTTACGTTAGTCCATTCTTACCTTGTTTGCTCCTAATACTGTTTTCCGTTGCTATAGCGACACGCTTTCCTGAAGTAGGGGTTTTTCGCTTATTAAGTGATACAAGCATTATTCACTAGGTCAGACAGAACCACGACTTTAAAACGTGGTTCAAAAAAAAAATCGGGTATATTTAATAGTTATTGGTGACAAACTGGCGGTTATCGATTTCTTAACCCACGGCAGCGAGGATTAATCCTCAGAGACTATGCAAGTGTCTAGGAGCGTAGCCCCGAGACATTTGCATAGTCAAGCCGGAAAAATCCTCGCAGCCGTGGGTTAAAAACCGCCAGTTTGTCACCAATAATTCATTTATATCACGGTTGGGACGTCGAGCTAACTCGTGTTTAATTAAAACGTGTTTGTGTTTTGTGAAAATTGCTTCAAGAAAACTGCTCAATAAGTATCTCGAAATGAATGAAGGGTCATTCCATTTTAGTTTGTGGAGGGGGAAGTGTGTGATAGACAGACAAGTCCTTTGGTTCGTTTGTGGAGGGAGGGAGGGGAGGGGTGAGTTAAACAGAAGCGTCGTTCACGTCGGAAGGGTTCACGTCGGAAAGTTGCTCCTCGTATTTTCCAATTCGCCAGGGTGAATAAACGTCGATATGTGATGCAGCAGGGATAAAATTACATTCAGGAAAGGTAAACAATTCATTTTGTGCGTTTGTAGTTTGAGAATTGTTTCAAAATTACGGTAATAGACTAATAGGTGTATCGGTATGAATGAAGGGCATTCCATTTTGGTTTGTGGAGGGGGAGGGGGGAGTTAGATGGGAGTCAATAAACTTAGTTATGGGCCAGACATGTGAGAGATACCAGGTATAAGATGTCATTCGGGACATCCTGGGAAGTTAAGTAATTCCTTTTGTTGTACGTTTTTATTGCGTTACGTTTTTGGACCTGTATTTGGTTGTTGGTGTGTGCTTTCCCGGTCGCGTGATCCGGAAGTGTCAAAAGGTTGGGTTATCAGCAAAAGTGTGGGGTAACTTGATAACCCACACTTTTTGCGATGTTGCACACTTCTGCTCACGGTTAACGGGATTTAACCTACGGAAATTTAGCAGGGCGTTGAGTTAGCGTGACGTCACAGCCGTGGTATAACGTATTTTATCGAGGCCGTCGAATACGACATAAACTGTCAGTAAGATAAAACAATGCAGAACATGTGAAGCAGCCAACATCGTGTGTCTTAAAGGCTGACAGTTTTCTGTTTTAGCGCATTCTTCCCAGCTCAGGGACTGGTCATTATTTATGTCTGAGGGGAAGAGAGCAGTAGGAATTAATATAGTGACCAACAAATTTTTGATGATTTCCTCCCCCCCTTCCCAAGACCATGGATAGAATGATACCTCCTACCCAAGGTCCGAAAATATTCTGACCCCCCCCCCACCTCGAATCCCTGCTGCAAAAAGTAGCTTTTCTTTTGCCTTTTCAAGTTAAGTGTAGCTGATTTTCACTGGATTAAATAAAAAAATATCGCATCGACAGGTTCGCAATTGTTCGAAAATGAGTCACGACTTAAAGTATTTATTGACAACATTCAAAAACGTGTTCTTTAAATCAATGTTGGACCGTGATTCATGATTTATGTCGGTAGAATAACTTTTGATGTGAGAGATGCTTAGTGGCTCTACTAAGGATGTTCGAATCGGCACGTCCATACCCTTCACAACATTACACGAGCAACATGAAAAATATCCCATGGTGCAAAACATTTTTAGAAAATGGTTTTAACGAACTAATCTACAGCATTTTTAGAAATTTATACTGCTGAAAGTACAATTTTTGAGGTCCAAAAACGACTTTTTCCTCCAGATTGATCAATGTTGTTTAGTCACCCCCCCCCCCTTGACGGCCTAAAAATTCATTACCCCCCCCTCGATAGAGGCCAAAGAATCCATTAACCTCCATTTCCTCTGCTACTCCCCCCCCCTAAGAGAAATAATCACCGGTGCCTTATCCCCATCGAATTTCGCTTTTCTTTTAAAAATGCTCACATTCAAATTGGATTCTACAAAGAAAAAACAAAACAAAAAAAAAACCACTGCGTTTCTTTTTGTTTGGGAAATGAGAAGAGTCGTTCGCAAAACCTCCTATCAAATTAAACTGTGTTATGCAAAGCTAACTGGAATTTTTATTGAGTGTGTGTCTGTACTTTCGTGTTCGTCTGTCATGTTGACAGTGTGGTGGTAGAGTCAGCCTCCCTACCTGAAGCAGATAAACTTTTCAGCAAAAGGAACTTGCTATTGAGTGTAACACGCGACTACCTGGCTCTTTCAACAGCTATGGGATCAATTCAGACTTGTTGCGGAGATTACCTCGTCCGACACGATCGAGGGTTTTCCTGACCTGAGTTCCCACCAAAATGGAAAACCTGGAAACCTCAGAGAACTTAAACTAGTTTTGAAACTCAGGGAACGCTCAAAGAATTCTATGATTTTCCATAATGAACCTGGAAAACTCGAAGTAAAAAAAAAAGATCGATGTAGAAGCTAATCTTGAGTTGGCTAGTCTTAATCAATAAATTGCAAAGCTGCAAAACCATGAACAAAATAACAATGCAGCGTCACTTAACATGCGTAGAATTAAAATTCTAAATGGCGAGGAGCCATGCACAAACCCGTCAAAGGCTGATTCATAATAAACCTATTATCATATGATAAGTTACCAGGTACAACACTATACATTTACCTGTATCTAATTATTATGAAGCACAAAAGGTTTAGAGGCTAGTTTTTGCATCTTGCATTGTATAATAAGATATTAATTCATTAGAAGAAACGTAGGTATGGGACTTAATTGATAAGCCTGACAATGTTAAAGTCACAAACTCTAAGTGGGTGTATAGCATGGATCTCTCCAACAATTCAAGGTTTGGCTAGTTGTATGTGCAATTTTGCTAGACCCAAACTTGACTATGCAGAAATTTCATCGCCTGTGGTAAGGCTAGTTCACTGCGACTTTTATGTGTTCTTACAGCCATGAAACAGTATAGTTTCCATACTGTAGATATATTCGCGGCATACCTTCATGGAATCGTCGAGCGGGACATATTTTTAAGGTTCCCACCTGAGTTTTATAAGAGCAAAAGGGCAAAATTCAAGTATGTAACCTTCAAAAGGCATTATCGATATATTCATTTCTCTTAGAGAAGTGTGGATGCGGACTCTGAGTGATGTGATTTTGATTTCAGAGTGGCTAGCACCATCTAGCACGGTTGCTGATTGTTTGTTTTGGTTTCCTTTTCGTGCCATCTAGCGTCGTTATTTCAGCATCTCAGCGCTGAAACTGAGCTTTGCAGTCTATTTCACCACTGCAACCTAAACCCTAACTTTGTTATGCTTCATGCGGGGAAGTCTATGTGCTGGAAAGTCCAGGTCTGTAATAGCTATTGCGCAGATGGTCTGCGTGGGTACAGCTAGTATGATTTAAAACTGGTGAGACGCCAATGGTACCTAAAAAATAAGGAGGTATTGATTATATGTTAGTTTATACAAAGTAAATGGGGTGCTTGTATCTTTTCAAAATTGTAGGTGAAGATTTTATTGTTATGGCAATACACGGTGACGAATTTTGCTTATGCACTCCTGACTTGTTTGTTCAGCAGGCAACTGTAGATTTAGGAAAGCATATTGTCGAAATGATGAACATTTTTATTATTGGGATTACGCATAGCAATCATAACGAAACCATTTTTTATATTTCCCAAACCAAGTATATAGACTATATTCGTAATATTGCCAATAGACCATATTCGTAATACTGCCAATAGACCATATTAGTAATACCTCCAATAGACCATATTCGTAATA
>JAHWFP010053993.1:18848-56857 GCA_023313725.1 Lithobius niger | reverse complement strand
CCCCCCCCCCCTCTTATAGGGAGTATCGCGCATGCGCGATCGGGTGGCTGAGGCGGCTGTCGTGAACTTAAGTGGTCAAGGCAAGGACAGCATCGTTGAGGCAACAATGCTAAAATTGACAGGTATTGTGTACTTTTCAGCAAAAGAAACCATTTTTAGCCGGCCTGGCTGGGGGCCGGCAAAATGTTCTTTATCAAAATTTTCGTTAAAAAATTTATGTAAATTATACAAATTTGATACAGCAGAACCCTGTATTCCCTGAACATAATTAATTCATTATTAATAATTTTTTCAATTTGCTGTGGCACTGCCATGTGGTAATCGGAACCGGTATCGGAACCGTACTGAACCGGTTTATTAGTATCGGAACCGCAACCGGAATCGAAATTACGGTATCGATACACCACTATTTGAGAGCTCAAGTAAGTGATTGACTAAATGTGGCTGAATGTGTAAAAAACCTAAATAAATTCCTTAAAACCTTGATGCAAACTAATAATCTGTGTAGATGATCTAGCTCAATTTTGAGCCTTGCATACATTTTGTGAGGGGCAAACCAGGGAATTAGAATCGGGAAGCCTCCAATCATCGTTTGTGGCCGTGACCATCTCCAAATTAAACCAGAATGGTTTCCATAGTCCCTAAAGGTGGCTGGTATTGTCTCCCACTACCCTGATTCGCACTAACTGTCATGTTTGAGTTGCCATGGTTCCCCTCTCCAGTAACTGGCCTGATCAACTTCTTCAGGCATCTAGGCTGAGTTGTGACACCGCTTAGCCACGATGAGCATTAATTGAGAATCTATATGAAAGTTGTCTGTATGTTTTTATTTATAATTTTTTCAATATTTTTTTTCCAGGCTAAATCAAAACAAGGAAAATGTAGCTTATCAGCTCTGCATTGGATAAAGCGTCTTTCACCATTTGTTTCATTTATGGATTGGGAAGTGGATTTCTGCCAGAATGTCCTAACTTTGGTACTGGAAAGTTCTGCGACAGTTGAAGTCGCTAGCGTTTTTGCAGAGTGTATTTCTGATCTGGCTACTATACCATCACAGATGGAGAATAGATTGCAATTTTTGATCAGAATGTGGCAAACAGTTAGTGTGAAAACAGGTACCTTTTTTCCTTTTTTTCTCTCCTTTTTTGTTAAAACTATGTCAAGTATACATTTTTTTGAATTACTGAATCCGTTATTGTATACACTTCACTTTACATCTCCTCCCTGTGCTACTACTACTATTGGTTAGCCTTTACCACCAATTGGTATGATCAATTCCCTTTATTCGTGTAATATCGGCTAACAGGAATATTACATAGAGAGTGGCCTAAAGGCAATACGAATGAGTAACATGCACGCAAGGTGTTTAGCAACACGTAGTTGAAGAGGTTGCATCTGACAAGTGGTGCTGCCTCAGTATACAGGGTAGTCCACAAAAAACTGACGACCCAACATTTTCTAAGTCCAACTTTTCTAGTTAGCACCCATCAGAATCAGGAGAGGACAGAAATCAACGCTAATGCGGCCCTGTTCTGCAGAGTGGGTGTAACTCAAAACCTGCTGTTCTCAGGAAATACGTTTAAAGTTTGAATCTGCTCAAATCGCTGTCAAATCGATGTCAAACATTTTTTTGAATTACTGAAGCCGTTATTGTATACACTGTTTACAGGTTGAACTGTTCCCTACAAATCATAGCATTTAAAACATTCTTTAAATGTGCAATAGTAAAAATAAATCGCTTTTTGCTTTACAATATTAAGTCATTAAAAGCTTAATGTTGTAACGTAAAAAGGATGTAACTGTAGTTATGACCATGTGTGACAACTGATTGTTACGCTAAAAAGGTGCAAGTGCCGTGGTCTCCAGGAAGTTACAGCCTTTTTGTGTGGCAAATCTGGAGACCTAAGCAAGTTGCATCTGTTTTGCCGACTGCTAACTTCTGATTGACTGGAGATACGATGTTGAAATTTTTTTTTGCCAATAATTGGCGACAGAAGAAGTAATTTGAGCACTGTTATTCAAAAAGGGTGTAATTCGCGTTACACCCTTTCTGCAGAACAGGGTCGAACGATACTGAAGATTTGTCCTCCTGGTTCAGGGGGTGCTAACTAGAAAATTTGGACTTAAAAAATGTTGGGTCGTCAGTTTCTTACTATCTGTAAAATACTAACCTCTAGTATGTGCTAAAATCGTTTTCGATTTGCTTTTCTACCCGATTTTTTAAACCCCTTAAAAGTTTAAAACACCTGCAACACATGCAATGCAATGAGGTTAGCCTATCTGCCACTTGGTGCGCAACAATCGTTGCCTCCAACAAGCCAGCGCCAGCCCAACAATGACACTTCGTTTTCGGGTATGGGACAAGGCGTTCGCCAGGGAATCCGGCGTTTCGTGTTCCTTGTCCGAGATTTCATTTTGTTCGCGTCGAGGATTTTCCCGAGTGTTCGTGTGAAAATAATGAAGAATTAAACCCTCAGGACATTCACCCTGCGGTTGCCAGTTGTGGCCATGTAGTTTTATCGGGACGAAAATGAGGTGTGCTGCACAAATGGTTGAAATTGGTCCGATGTCGCGTGTTTTTCGGAAAAAAAAAAAAATTATATATATAGGTTCGATTGAGTCTCCTTCTGGATCTGAAACACCGCTTGAACGTTGTCGGAATTTTTTATTACTGACCTAAATGCCCCACTTGTGTTTTGTTTGGCTTGGTGTACGGACGCTTCCGTTAGGCCTAATGTGGTTGGAGCCGGGAATGCTTCTTCATCGCCGGGCTGGCTTCCTTGCTGTCCATGTCTCCAGTTGACCCTGGTAATTTGAGATGTTTGCAGTTCGTGAGGCATAAAATGGATTTTTGATTTGATTGGATTTGTGCTGAAAGTTTGCCGGGCTGCAGGAGAAGATGGTGGCGTTTTTTGCGCAGATGGCAACCGCCAAACGCCAATCGCCGGTTGTGCTCTTTTCTTTCCTCCATGGTCGTGCCATCAGTTGCCAGGCGAGTGCTGCCATCTATCGTCGCGGAGGAGGAGCTTCGTTTGCGAAACCGAAACTGTTGTTGCTGGGAAGCTGCCTGTGGTGAGTTGAAAAAATGAGGCTGTTGGCACTGGGTCTGTGGCTGCACTACAGCAGACGGTCGTGTCTGAACCGGAGCTGTTAGTGCGGGGCAATGTTGCAAGATGGAAGTGTGATGGAAATGCAACAAAAAATTGAAAACTCCAAGGAGGGAGTTAGCCCCAAAAAGTCTCGTGGCGGAGAAAACGCCAAAAACGAGTCTCAGCCACTATGTTGAATTCCCATAGAGGGAAAAAAGACCCACACTCGGGGCGTGGCGAACACCACGAAGCCCCGAGTGGTGCACAAGTCTGATAGGCGCCGAAAAACGCCGTACTCAGACTTCAACAGATCCTCATCGCCGGCGAACACCACGAAGCCCCGAGTGGTGCACAAGTCTGATAGGCGCCGAAAAACGCCGTACTCAGACTTCAACACATCCTCATCGCCGGCGAATCGCACTAGATGCGTACTGTTAACGCTGATGGGCGGTGCGTTGTGCCTGGAAGGAAACTCGCCACTCATTAACCGCCAATCGCCACCCGTTACCCGCCACTCGTTAACCACCAATCGCCACTTGTTAACCACCAATCGCCACTCGTTACCCACCAATCGCCACTTTCGTCAGCGTTCCTTGTTAGCCACGTGGAGTTCACGTTGCAACTTTGTTAGTCCTTGGCCACATTCTGGTTACACTTCCCGGCTCTCGTCACGGGCTGTGGCCGGCCATCGCCATTGCGAGTTAACAGGCCGTTGCATGGCCGTGTCTGGTTCTTCACATTGGCCGTATCGTGCGGTTTTTTAAGGTGATTCTTTCAATTGATCAAGCGGTCGCTGCATCGGAAACGCCTTCCAAATTTTGCATTTCTTTTAATTTCGTTAAGGATTTTTAACTTAACTTTAAATTCCTTGATGGTTAATTCGTGGCTTGTAAATTCCTTGCAAGAAGGAAGTGGAAGGGCATGCAACAAAAATTGATAACTCCAAGGAGGGAGTTAGCCCTAAAATGTCTCGTGGCAGAGAAAACGCCAAAAACGAGTCTCAGCCACTATGTTGAGTTCCCATAGAGGGAAAAAGACCCACAATTGGGACGTGGCGAACACCACGGAGCCCCGAGTGGTGCACAAGTCTGATTGGCACCGAAAAATGCCGTACTCAGACTTCAACAGATCTGAAGGAATTTTTATTTTTTATTTTAATTTTAAATTCCTTGCTCGTTACCGACACTGAATTTTGTATGAGATTCTGTGGCTGGATAAGGGCATTTTACGACGGTTGCCCTACAGCATTTGTTGTACAGTGTGAGGCCTATTAGTAAAACGTTTGGAGTTTTGGAATGGAAATCAGGAATCTGCAGAACGAACCCTTTTGCTGGCTAAGTTTTCTGCTGTTTTATTTCTCAACTTCAAAGACGCAAGATTCTGTAGGAGGTTGACCAGGATGCTCCCCCCCGCCCTCCCCCGACCTCGCTCCTGGCTGGGTTGGAACCATTAACTCATTGTGAATGGAAACTCAGTTCATCTCTTTGAGTTGAAATTAAATTCAGGTCTTGTCTTAGAACAACGTCGAGTGACTGCTAACTTGGAAAACGGAGTTGTCCACTTTTGCAATGTCAGGTCAACTTTTTTGTCTACTTGCATCGAGTCTCTCCCCCCCCCCTACCCCCGTACTTTGCAAGCCCCGGCGGCATTGCTCGGGTGGGGGATTTTTCATTCTTGTCTGAGGTCCAGACGCCGTACTGTGAGGTAATGGTGGTGTTCGGCTTACATCCAGGTTTGACACCATCAGAACGTCGATTCCCTTCCAAGGGACCAAAAATTTGCTAACACTGCACGGCATTTTGTGTTTGAGCAGAGAACACATCCTCCCTCGTTCTCAGGTTCATGCCTGCAAGCGTTTTCCACAACGCACGTTGCACGGATTTCTCCTCGTCACAGCAGCACGTTGCACGTTCCAGGGGTCACCCCCCCTTTTCAAGGCAGGGGACGTTTTCCGTGTATTCTCACATCGTGGATGGGTGCCTCTCGGGGTCGTCCCCCCAGGAGCCGGTATGGATGTCCCCCCCCCTTACCTTCCTCCATTTCTCTAGCGGGTTGGGGGGGGAGGTTTCGTCCCCATGTGGACAACTGGGAGGTCATCACCGACGGCGTGCTCACTCTGTCCGGTGTAGGCAGAGAACATTCGCCGTTTTTTGTGTCTGAACGACTGCTTACTCCAGCCTCTGAAAGCTGAACCAACATCTAGAGAAGCAGCGTTTTCAAGATGGAGACGATTCGGTCGGTCAGAGAAGCGATGCAGCCAACCGTCGTTACAATTGCCATCTATTTCGAGGATGCATGCATGCATGGTCCATTTCACCAGGGGATTCGGCATCTGTTTCGCCTTTTTGTAGGAGGTCAATCGTACCAGTTTCGTGTCCTACCTTTTGGGATTGCAACCGGATCTCATGTCTTCACGGAAGTGCTTTGCCTGGATTGGGGGTTTCTACATTGTTTGGAAATTGTAGCCCATGCCTATATCAGCGTTTGGTTGCTCCGCCATCAGTTGGAGGAAGTACTCAGGTGGCAATTGGCCACGTGTCTTCAAGATTCTGGGTCTAGGCGTCCAGTTGGAAATGCCCGGGCTGGTGCCGTGCAGGCAGTTTGTGTTCCGCGGCGCTCAGTTCGATGCGGTCGAGTTCACGGGTTGGCCATCGCAGGAACAGGTAGAGAGGTTACTGGATCAGATGGAAAGGTTGCAGCTAGCCACCGAGATTACGTCAGTGGACCTGGTGTCAGTACCAGGTGTCGTCGATTCCTGCGCTGAACTGGTTCCTTTCGGGGAATGGAAGGTCAGGCCGATGCATTTGTTCAGGAACCATGAGTGATAACCTCGCCGTCCTGGTGGATTGTGTTTTCTCTGGACAGTTTACAGTTCTGTGGTAGGGTGATCCCTTCAACACCTGCCGGGGAGTGCCCATTCAGGACCCAACGCCGTTTGGACTTCTCTTCACGGACGCATCCTCCACAGGCCGGGGGGGGGGGGGGCGTACTTCGAGGGTCTCGTGACGGCAGGAGTGGGGTCAGATGAGGAATGCCAGTTACACATCAATGTTCTGGAGAAGCGAGCAAAACGTCTGGCGGTGCAGGTCAAGGAAAGAGTTTGCGCGGGAAGAACGTGATAGGCGGGGATGGCTGTGATGCACGACACAACGGCGGTGGCTCACGTCATGATAGGAGGAGGGACTTGTTCTTGGTTGATGATGGAAGAGACCTCCCTGCTGTTTCGACTGCGCGAAGCCCTGCATCTCAACCTGCGTCTGCATCATGTAGCAGGGAAGCTCCATAATCTAGCAGACGAGTTGTCACGTCAGAGAACTCGCACAACGCAATGAAGATTCGATCCCAGCCTGTGCCAGGGCTCGTTATTGACGTGAGGGAAGCCTGGGTGGGCCTGTTTGCGGCATGCTACAACTGCCAACACCCATACTTTGTCTCGCCGTTTCCGGACTCGACGATGTGGGCCACGGACGCTCTCTCCATCGACTGAGCAGGCCTGTCAGCTACCTATTTCCCCCCGTTCTCGCTTCTGCAGGCGTCTTGGAACAATCTTCGCAAGTCCCCGGGAGAATACATTTTGGTGGCACCACTCTGACCAGCTGCGTCATGGTTTCCTTACTTAGTGGAATGTCGAAGGAGGACCCACTTCCTCTACTCCTCTCGGACTCCATCCTGACCCAGCACTGAGGTGCAGCGACCCACCCTTGTCCCGAGTTCACGGGTGGAGACTGTGGTAAGGAATTTGGAAGGTGAGGGTTTTACCACTGAGGCCTCGGAGGGGATGTAGGGTTGCCGCCATTCTTCGACAAGGAAGAACAGTGAGGCCAGGTGGAAGGTTTGGCGTTTCTGGTGCCAGAAGAAGGGATGTGATCCACTGGACCCTACAGAAGCCGCTTTGTCGTCCCACTTGGAAAAACCTTTCGGAGCGGATGTTGGGGTGGTTGCGTTCTTCGACGAGGAAAAACTTCGACACCCGGTCGAAAATTTGGTTTTTCTGGTGCCGAAAGGTGGAAATTGATCCGACGGGCCCGACCGAAGCCGCTTTGTCGTCTTTCCTGGAAGAACGATTTGTCAAAGGCTTGTCCCCAGCGGCCATTAAGGGGTATCGTTCGGCCATCAACTCCGTCTTGTCGGCATTGGGAAGAAAGAAGCTGGTGACCAGTGAACATGTATCACGGCTGGTTCGGGCCTTTGTAAATGCACGACCAAGGATTAAGCAATTGTTTCCCAGATGGAACTTACCGTTGGTGTTGGCTAGTTTGGAATTGGCACCTTACGAACCTCTTTGTTCGGCTTCGCTGCTCCTGCTATCGCAGTAGACCCTATTCTTGGTGGCTCTGGCATTGGCTGCTCTGGTGAGAGATGGCCAATGAACATGTTTCACGCCAGGTCCGGGCGTTTATGAATGCAACTCGAGGCCTAACAGGTGTTCCCCAAATGGAGCTTGCCCTTGGTGTTGGCCGGTCTGGAGTTGGCGCCTTACGGACCTCTTTGCTCAGCTCCGTTGCTTCGACTGTCACAGAGGACCCTTTTTCTTGGTGGCTCTGGCTTCAGCGGCTCGGCTGAGCGAGCTAGCTGCTCTGGTGAGAGATGGCAAGAACATCCATCCTTCCTTGACTTCCTTGTGAAGAATCAAACACCAGATGTGGCCCCCATGCCTTTGGGGATTAAGGCATTGAAGACAGTGGTTGATCTAGGGGGTACGGAGTGGACCCAAGGCTCGGTCCGGGCTCTCCACCGTTTCTTAGGACCAATTTGACGGAGCAGTCTGGACGTTCGGGACGAGCAGGATCTACACTCACTCCACAGTTTTTGCAATGGGATCGAGCTTCTGGAGGTGTCCTTCCCTTACCGTCACCAGCGAAGATAGGGAAATGGATTTGTAAGGTCATCACGCGAGTGTATGAGCACGGACTGGACCATCTGGACATCCCTGCGAATGTGAGGGGCCCATGCGTTGAGGGTTTTGGCTGCGTCTTGGGCCTTCGCATCTGGCACCCCGCTTAATGATGTGGTAGCTGCCAGCTCTTCGACCAACAAGAACACTTTCATCGCACATTATCTTTGTGGTACAGATACGGCGAGTGGGAGTGGTCTGGAGCATCCCCAAGTGGCGGCTAGAAGCGTTGTTGGGGAGTGAGTGAAGTTTGTGTACACAGTGGAAAGGAGATGACACAACACAAGGAGTGTTGTAGTGTCATCATACCCACTGGAACTTTCTCTAAATGGAAGAAAGATGGTGGGCAAAGACAGTGAAGTTCAGGCGACACGTCACGAGGCAGTGTTTGGTGTTGCAATGGTGGAAGGCTTCCTGTTAAAGTGCATACTGGAGAGTTTCCAACCTGACACGAGGAGTGTTGAGGGGTTGGCCCACATGAACCTTTTCCTGGTGAAGAAGTTGTGGGGATATGCACCTTGTACACAGTGGACAGTACACAGTGGAAAGATGGACAGTTGTCATCACTGTTGCCCGGTGGCAATACCAGTGGTGGATCGCAGTCCATGGCTGAGGACCTCGCCCGAGACAAGTGCTGAGATGGGTAAAGGTTTGTTGCTGGCAGTGTTTAATCTGTGATGTGTACTGTATTGTTGGTGTGGAGTGCAATGCAACGAGAGTTAGCAGGGTTCGTGCTGTCCCACCGGCCTATTGGACAAATTCAGCACATACTAGAGGTTAGTATTTTACAGATAGTAAGAAACGACAATTTTAACTTGATTAAAATTAGTTTTTACTATCCTAAAATACTTACCTCTAGTAGGACCCGCCCAGCCTCCCCGCTTCGCCGAACCCTGGAAAAGTTGAGTAGTGGGTTCCGGAAAACGAAGTGTCATTGTTGGGCTGGCGCTGGCCTGTTGGAGGCAACGATTGTTGCGCACCAAGTGGCAGATAGGCTAACCTCATTGCATTGCAAGTGTTGCAGGTGTTTTAAACTTTTAAGGGGTTTAAAAAATCGGGTAGAAAAGCAAATCGAAAACGATTTTAGCACATACTAGAGGTAAGTATTTTAGGATAGTAAAAACTAATTTTAATCAAGTTAAAATTGTCGTTTTTTGTGGACCACCCTGTATAATAGGTTTATTAGGAGTAGAGTACCCTGGTGAGTGTGCATACAATCATAGCAGTTACAGAGTAATAATAACCTTATCGTATAGTTAGTGATACAACCCGAAGCAGTAGTAGTGTACTACATATACTAAAATC
Organism: Lithobius niger; assembly: GCA_023313725.1. Lineage (NCBI taxonomy): Eukaryota > Metazoa > Arthropoda > Chilopoda > Lithobiomorpha > Lithobiidae > Lithobius > Lithobius niger. The sequence goes on along the minus strand of JAHWFP010053993.1, from coordinate 47,569 downwards.
GCCGCCACTAGTGGACAAGAGGAGGACAACTGTACAACACTGAACATTAATATTTGCAGTTCCATGATTAAAATTATATTTACAAGTTATGTACCTTATTTAAGTTGTGCTATCTCCCTTTTCCTCTGTTTTTAAGTTTAGCTGTTAAGTTACGGTTCTAAGTTCACTTCCATGTTACTTTTAAGCCCATATTAATAATAACACTTTAAAACAGTTGCGCATACTCTATAACATATCAAAAAAATCACACAAATTGAACCTAGGGAACTAAGGCAACAAATTAACACAAACCAAAGAAGGAAAACAAAAATTTTCAGTTTGGCTGCCTCTTCCCTAGATGTTACTATATTACTTAGTTATAAATCGAACCTGTCAACGGCTTTGTGTGTTCTGGTCGACACCAAGGATAGCGGTAATGCGGATAGAGATCCCCTAATTCCCAAGGTTTCAACGACGATTTTGCGCTCCGACATCTAGCCCAGTGGAATGTTGTTTTCCCAGGCCGCTTGGGCCATCGCCCCCGGTTCAAGTAGCCACTGACATGGTTCCTTCACCATCACCGAACTTTCTTAGCCTAGAACGTCTGTCTTCTGGTTCCTCTGATGAGGACCAAGTTTCACCGGGATTTTTGCGTCTGTTTCCACGTTCTCCTCTGTACGTCTCTAAGACGCCTCTTCAGCCCATACCTGGGATCACTCCGCTTTGTAGACCTATGACTTCATTTTCTGGTCCCTTGTCTGGTCCCTCCAAGACTGCCACCTTCCGATCCTGTACATCAGATTTGTCTCCGATTCCTTAAAAGTTCGACGAAGGCCTCGTTCCTTCACCATCCTAACCCCGTTCAGCACTTTGGCAGATTCCTGCATTCTCTAACACAGGACGCCCCGTGATACAGCTGGGACGATATACTGTTGTTCCTTGTAACGCTTCCACGACTTCTCGGGATCGCAGAAGGGGATCGACAAAACTTTGACCATTGGTTCCTTCACCTGTCCCGCTCCTGGCGTTTTCATCCGCCTGTGTCCGTTCCCTGTCTTACAGCTGTACTCATGTGAAATGTGCACAAGTTCCTTGTATCCACTTGACGGATCAATTCTTCAACAACCCTCATCCGCCTGACGGTTCCTGCTGGCTGCCGTCTTTGGTTCTTTTTGCTCATCTTCACGCCTGACGTTCCATCCGGTTCCTGTTCCCTTCCTGCTTCAGTCCATTCCTTGCAGCCACCGACCCAGAGTTTCCATTCTGTATTTCGTTGTCATTGTTGTCATTGCACTCCACATCTGGGACTTCCCGTCTTGATTCTCCTCCTCGCCACCAGCTGTCTCTCTTGTTCGTGTTCACGCGTGAAAGTTTGAGCTGTTCACGGTTTTCGCGACGCCATCTTTGCTTGTCGTTCCTCCAGCCCAAGGTCCCAAGAGGTCTTCTGACTCCTCGTCATCTGAAGAGTCGTTCCCGCCAGCTAAAATTGCTAATATGCCTACTCCAACGGTTTGTGTTTGTCTTGGATTCGCCACTGGGACAAAGAACATTATGATCCGCATCCCTGTTGCCAACACCACAGACAATGCAATGGGATCGATCTCTTGTGCGACATTTGTGTCACCATTTCTCCGGCTACATGGAATGAGATCTGCCGTCGTCAGCGCTGCTCACGTCTTCGTGTGAACCGCTTAAAGCAAAAGAAAAGGAAATCTGCTTTGCCGCCAGCATCCTTTGTGCCGCCATCGTCGGACTCGGGATCATCCAAGTCTTCTTCTGCTGCTTCAACTCCTGCCTCAATCCGGGCCACCGTTCCTTCTTCCCAAAGTTGCCCTGCGATTCCGGGACCTTGATCCTCCAGAAGGTAGCACCCTTCCGTAAGGGCATTTGCATAAAAAAAGGTTCAGTTCCTTATGGCGCCACCATGACTCTCATCCATCCCACCAGCTTCGATTCCCGTTCCGCGACCTCCTTCTGTTCGATCCCCACCCGTGCAAAGTGTTTCTTCCACTGTCGTTTCTCCTCTTCGACCGGCACCCTCTTGGATTCCTCCGGCAACAACACCCCCAACCTCGGCACCAGCCCCGTTCCCGTCTGCATCGACGATCCACGCCGCTTTAACACGGGGGGCTTCAACTCTCAGTACGGGACCTGGAAAACGTGGATGTCTACATCAACTTCGTTCTTTCGATGGCCGAACACTTCTCTTCCGAACTTACCTTACTACGCACATAAAATGCTGCCCTCCAATCCTCGGTTGCTACATTAGAGGATCAGAACTTGACTCTTCAATCGGAGGTGGTCTCTCTCTGTCCAACGATTCGTATGTGCTTCAATCCCGTTTTTGCGTATTGCGCCTGAACTATCGTCTACTGAAACATAAACTGCCGTGGATATCTCCGCTTCCGTCGTCACCTCCATGGCGGGCCTACTATTGCAGCTGGTCCCGTACCCGCCGCATTCGTGGGACCCTGGCGGCGTTGCATCTACGTTCTTCACAGGACTCCCGTTCCGTGTATCCGTCCTTGTCAATAGTTCAGCAGGCCTATGTTGCAGGTCCCTTCCCGTTGCGATCTCCTTACGGCGAGCCGTCAACTTCGTCGTTACGCTCGTCCTTCTCCGACCATGGAGATACGGACTGACCTCCACCACACACCCTGTGCTGTGCCCTGTTTCTGGTTACGACGACCGTTCCTTGGCCTTCGACAACCTGTTTGACAAGTGATCATTGTTTTTGTGTATCCACAAGTCCGCTCTCCTCGATCGCCCTAGCGGTCCCGGTCAACTGTTCGTCACCTCCGAGTCCCTGTCCAAGCCTCCCTTCCCGTTCTAAGGTAGGTTGGCATCCGTTCCTTGCTTGCATCTCTACCCTGGCGTCTGCCGTTCCTGTTGCTCGCCCATGGGACTGAGGATCCCGGGTCCAAGTGAGGGAAACATTTGTTGGCTCCACCCGGACTCAGTCCGAGGGGCCGCCGGCTCGTAACGTGGGTACTCCACACCTAGCCCGCCTCCTTCGGTGACAAGGTCTGCTATAGAAATAAAAGGTAATGCGTATTTCGTGGCAATAAAAACACTAAAATACCAGGGCCACCTGGTTAATTTTATTTTTTGTGTGCTCTTACGAAAAGATACGCTACCTCTTACCCACCCAAGCCTCTCCACGGATGGACTAGGTTCGTATGGGTTGGAAGAAAGATGCTGGGGATCGCTGCGTTCCGCTTATATAGCTGATCCCAGTTCCTGTCATGTGCAGTGAGTTACGAGACCGGCAGGGAAGCCAACTTTCAAGCTAGGGTTAATAGAGCTCCATGGAGGGGGGGGGGGGAACTGCTATGGAAATAAATGGTAATGTATATTTTCGTAAGGGCAAACAAAAACTAAAATTAACCAGGTGGCCCTGGTATTTTAGTGTTTTAATTGTTTTGACAGAGTTATAAAATAACACTACTAAGTTTGCAAAAATTCACAACTCGGACTCGCACTACTTAGTCTAGCAAATTTTCCATATCACCCAGATTTCTTCGTCAGGCTTCGGGGATTTTTCGACTTTCTGCATGAACTACATCGTTTTTACTACGTCGTCCTCGGGGCACCCGAAGGAGCAGCTCAAAGCACTTGCACAGAATGAGTTTGTCCGAATGATGAGGAATGCGAGCCCACACTTGGAAAGAGTGAATGAAAAGTTTTTAAAACTTGGCTATCCTGGAGGACTACTAAACTGGTTACGGAAGAAAGCTTGCGCAGTCATAGATTGGGAAAGAAAGAAAGAAGACAGAAGATAGGGAAGAAGTAGACAGAAAGGACCCGAGAGTAGCTTTAACATACGTAGAAGGAGTAGCGAGCAAAGTGCAGAAGATTTTAAAAGAACAGGGGTTTAGAATGCATTTTAAGAATGTTGAAGGACTCAAAAAAAGAATTCAGGAAAGAAGGAAGTGGACAAAGTGGGAGGAAATTTATATTGGAGAGACCAGAAAAGGTGTACGAACCAGGGTAGCCCAACGTATGGCCAACGTGAGGAATGAAAAGGATGACAACGGCATCGCAGTCCACTGCAAGTCTTTGAAGCTTGAGGTGGACTGGAAAGGCACAAGCACTCTTCTCAAGTCAAATTCGGCACGAGATTCCCCCCTCCGTTGCCTTGAATCACTTGCTATTCAACAACATGAAAAGAACAGGGGGTTTTTGATGAACATCCAAGGCCCAGGTTTCCCTAGAGTTACACACCTGGTAGGAAGAGAACTCAGCGAGCAGTTGTACCGTCAATGGGGACTCACGAGTGCAAAGTGCATGCAGCCCAATAAATACGGGAAGCTGCGGTCGCGGCCGAATTCTAAGGCTAAAGTGTGCAAAGCAGACGGCGTAGTAAACAACGATGTAGTTGATGTAGATAGCCGAAAAATCGTCGAAGCCTGACGAAGATATCTGGGTGATATCGAAAATTTGCTGGACTAAGTGTGAGTCCGTGTTGTGAATTTTAGCGAACTTAGTAGTGTTATTTTATAACGGATCGATCTTTTCACAGTATGAATTGCAGCGATGTTTTTCGAGTTTTGACAGAATAGTTGTAATTTCCACCATTGGGGCAAAACAGTAACTTTTACATTTTCATTTAACCGATTAATTTTGTTTCTTCCCCATTCAGTGCTGCCACCTGCTGAAGCGTGGAACAGTGGATTGTGTGCCACTTCGTGACGTGTTGGTGTTGCACGTCACCTTTTGGTTTACTGCTTCGAATTTGCTCCACTTGTTTCCGCCAAACTTGGCCAGAGTTTATTGTTACGCGAAGTTGCAGATCGGTCGCTTTGGATATAATTTATTCTGTTCCCATCCGAATTTAGCGTTTGTGTCGTGTCAATACAGTAGAGTGGGTCACCAATATCGAAGGTTAGTTCCGACTTGTAGATTTTAATTGTTTAGTCTGAACATCTTCGACCTTTGACTGGATACTCGGGAACATTAACGTTTGTCTAGAGACACATTTCGTTTGAGGAATAGCTTCAACAGGTTTTTTTGTGTCGTGCAATGCGGAACATTCCGAGCCTGCATTAAATAATTAGTTAATGTTATTTCTACATTTAAGCTTTGGGATAGACTGGCTTTCATGGTTCGTTTTAAATTACGGACCGTTTTTTAGCGGACTTGTTTTGGCATGGCCTGTAAGGAATTGTTTTCATGTGACGGATGCCATTCATTTTAACTTAAAATGAATGGCATCCGTGTGTATTTTATTTTCCAAACTCGTTGTTTAATTATTGGTTAACTTCGCATCTTAGCTAACATTTGTATCCTACTGCCTATTAAAATAGGCGCCCGTGTTTGCGTTTTTTATTAGCATATACAAAACTCAGCCCCAACTGTGACCATTCACTTCAACCCTGGCTTTCACTTTGTTCATTTGTAATCCATTTAATATACCGAAATGACATTTCTTGCATTTCAGGGTGAAACCTACTGCTCTCAGCCACTTGAAAATCTTGTGAGGAGCCCAACAATGTTTCTCCCAGGTCAGCGTCGTGACAATTATATTTTCAATGTACAAAATGCATACCTTGTCGATGAGGTTTCCAAGAATTGACTGCATAGCTCATTGGAAGGCTTGGCTCGCGTACTTCTAGGTGTCTCGATGGCAAACAAACATGGTGCAATCCTGGCTATATGTGTGTTAAGGGATCTTGTGAAATCCTTGTTCACCATCCAGGAGCAAAATGCATAAGTATAAGTACTGTTTAACCCCCATTAAGTGGTTAGGAGAAGGAAGGGGCCTGGACCCACTTACAACAACCCTGTGCAAAGGAAACGTGGCTTCAAAACAGAAGTAAGGCATCAGAAAAGCTAAAGGTCCCTTCATGGAGCCTGGGGAAGATGCTCAGGCCTTTTTACGAAGTTGCGAAGTATCTCTGGGGTTAAGTGTTGTCTGAAAAGAGCCACAGAGGTGCTCGTGACGGCCAAGTTGGAAAGTGAGTTCCAGGCTGGAACAATTCGCGCAGAAAAATAGGCTCTACGACATTCTGACTTGTACTGCGGATGCATTAACTTAAAGGAATGACCGCGTGTAGTTGTGATATGGCAGGCCTCGAAAAAAGGAAGGTTAGCACCCAGCATGCCATGTAGAATACGGTATGTCAAGATGAGTTCGGTCTTCAGTCTGCGCAGTTCCAAGGAGTCTAGATTGAGGGCAGTTAAACGCTTAGAATAGGGCAAATTCCCCATGCCCTGGAGACGCTTTATGTTGGACTGATTCGACCAGGTCAATGTCTTTCAACAGGGAGGGGAACCAGACCGGGGTTGCATATTCCAAAAGAGGCCTGACAAAGACCTTAAAAGCCCAAAGCTTTGTGTCACGGCTGCCCGAAGTAAAACATCGGTTGACAATAGCAAGGCGACGGAAGGCAGCAGCGGTAATCTTGCTGCAGTGTAGGGAAGGCTTGAGGTTGGAGGTGAACCAGATACCGAGGTCCTGGATTCCATCAGTTTTGGGAAGCATGTGGTTGTTTAAAAAGTATGAAAAGTTTTTATTTGACGGGCCAATGTGGAAGGACTGGCATTTTGTTTCAGACAGGGGCAATTTCCAAGCAGATGCCCAGCTTAGGATACAATTAGTAGTTTCCTGTAAAGATACTACATCAGAAGCAGCAATAATCTCTGGACTGATTTTCAGGTCATCCGCAAATTTGTAGCCTAGAACTGTGTCGGAATTGCAGTTCAGATCATTCAAAAAAATGACAAAAAGTAGGGGACCAAGGACGGAGCCCTGTGGTACCCGCTAGTTTTCATGGAGGAAGAAAGAGAGTTTGACACTGCGACGCGCTGGGACCTGTCTGAAAGCAAGCATGCAATCCAAGAATGCAACTGTCCCCGGATACCCAGCGCTTCCAATTTTAGCAAGATGCCACGATGATTTACTGACTCAAAAGCTTTTTGGAAGTCGAAACAAATTACGTCCGTATTAGTTCCTAGGTCGAGTGCACAAGTCCAAGAGTCGAGGGCCAACAACAGTTGGTACGTAGAAGATCTTCCCGGAAGAAAGCCGAATTGGTCCGGCTTTAAGAGGTTTAACTTTACTAAGTGGTCGAGGATATTGTCTTTGATTATAGACTCCATGATTCGACAAGGGACGGAAGTGAGTGCAATTGGGCTATAGTTGGATGCTTGTGCAGCATCCCCCTTTTTAAAGACTGGAATAACAGTTGCAGTTTGCCAGACCGAAGGAAGGCGGCCAAGCTTAAAAGAGTGTGAAAAAACGAAGGAGAGTGGGTAAGAAATTTCGTTCGCGATCTGCTTGTAAAAATACGCCGAAAATCCGTCAGGACCAGCCGAATGGCTGGGCTTCAAAGAGAGAGTGAATGTCTGACCACCTCTACAGGAAACCGCACAGCCGGGCAAGAAACAGCGGGTTCCAGTGTGTTTGGTAGCAGGGACAACCCAAGGCCATCGTCGAGGATGCTATTGGATGCGAAGAACTTATTAAGGATCTCAGCTTTGGCCTGGTCGTCAACGACAAAATCCTCGTCCAACCAAAGGGGTGGAATTTTTCGTGTTGATTTGGTTCTGCATCGATAAAGACGGAAGAGAGCAGAAATGTTTCCCTCTGTGTTTGTAATGCTCTCCTGTTCGGCGTACCAAATGTTTACCCGAGAGATGTAGTCACGGCGGCATTCGTTATAGCGATGAAGTGCAGAAGGAGTTGGATCCGCTTTAAGAGCTTTCCAAAGTTTCAATTTTTTGGCACGCAGGGACAAGACCCCACGCGGCGGTTTTGGGCCCGAACGTTTAGAGCCTTGAGAGCGACGCCTACAATGGTCAACACAGAGTTTGAGTGTGTTGGAGTAGCTCTCCCAAATACGATCAATCGTCACATGACTACCGAAAACAAGGTCATCCCAGTTCTGTTCGTTCAGCAGGACGCGCAGAAGACCAAAATCAATCCTACCCTCCCGATGGGCAGTGGAGGCGTAGGTGGAGAAAGTGCATTGAATGTGAAAAGTTACAATTTTGTGGTCACTAGAGCCAAGATGATCCATGACCAAGACATCGAAGATGAGACGCTCATCCTGAGAAAAAAGGAGATCAAGAATGTTATTCTGTCGAGTGGGTTCGGCAACATGCTGATGTAAGCTCAATGGGGCAATTTGGTGAAGGAACAGACGATGAGTTTCATCGCGCGCAGTCTGCGTGGGTCAATCCACCGTGGAGAGGTTGAAATCCCCAATAATTACATTTGAGTAAGTCGGCCTCACAGCCGAGCTTAAGAAATTTGTCATTTTAGTAACGGCATCAGAGTCACGGCTGTTAGGTAAGTAACCAAGAATAAAGTTCAGTTTGAGTTTGGGCAGTAAGAAACAGAGCGCTTCAACACCGCTTTCCATCGTGTTGCACACAGCATCAAGGCCGTGGCGGTACAGTATTACCAGACCACCGCCGGTGGAAGGTCTGTCCCGTCTGGCAATGTCATAAGGATAGGATCCAGTAAGCACAGGGTCGGTGATAGCAGCCCCAAGCCAGGTCTCGACCACAAAGACCAGATCGAAGGTGTTAAGAAGACAAGAGAGAATGAAAGCGACTGAGGTTTTTCACAAGACTGCGAGCATTAAGGGAAGCGCAACACAAGCTGGGAGGGAGAACATGCGGAAAGGATGCAACGTGTGGATGGTGGGTAGTCGGGCTAGTCCCAATGAAATGCGATGGTTTTCCTGTTTGAGGTGAATAAAACAAAGTTCATTCTGGAGCACCCGTTTTTCCTTGGAAGTAAGATGAAGTCCATCTTTAGAAGTCAGGGTGCGGTCTTTGCAGATAGCTTCATCTATTGAAATAAAATTCATGTTTTTCGCCACACAGAATTCACGCAGCAAGTTATTAGTTTCAACAACGGAATGACCCTCATGTATGTGATTATGGGTAAGGCGTGGTAAAAGTCCGATGATTGACATCTTCGGATTGTTAGCAAGTGACTCCACTTTGGCAACGATGTTCTTTAAGTGCTGGAACACATGTTCAGGGCTCTCCTGGAGGATCTTGTTTGAACCAGCAGCAATGATGTAAGTAGTAGAGTCGGGTGCGCTCCTGATAATCTCTGGGATCTTTTCCAAAAGTTGGTCTGCCCTGATCCCAGGCCAGGTCCAGGTAAAGGAGTATGGGTGATAACTTCCTCTAAGTGCACGTGTGTGGCGCCGGCCATGAAATGAAAAACTACATCAGTTCGAGGCATCGGGTGTTTGGCGGTCTCTATCCACGTGTTCAGGTAGTGATAATCCAGGACCGGGCAGACGTCTCCACCATTCTTCTTTAGTTTCAAAAAGAAAGACAAGCCCCACTGACTTTCAGTTCGTTCAGTGCATACCGACTTCTCCAATTCATCTATCATTTTTTCAATCTCCTTCTTTATCTGAGGGGAAGTCGCGTAGACTCTTTGACACATTGGCTTCGTATCGTCTTTGAGCTGTGGTGTTCCCAGAAAAATATCTTTGTACTGGTCTAGCGTAGCTTTCAGATACTTAAATTGGCCTTCAGTCAGTTGATTCAACTGCACCATCCCTTCGTCGGATTGTATGAACCATGTCTCGTATTGCGGAGGAGTGTGAGGATTTGCGACGTGTGCCGAGAGTGGGAAGGTATGTCTAATATCTCCATCGAAGTTCCCCCATACTGTTGGCATGATCCACGTGCAACTTTGCCTTCTAAACGTAATCGTTCCCAAAGGCTCACTCTATTGTGAGATTGTCGACGACTTGGAAGTTAATTTTGAGATGCTTGCCTTGGGTCACGACTAGGATTGAGATGACTCCTCTGGGTCCTAGTCCGGAACTGCCGTTCGCAAGGGTGGGTTGCGGTCCAGTGTATGGTTTGAGTTCTTTCTTCGCGTTAGGGTTCAGTGCAAACAACCATTCTGTTCAAACCTGGGTCGAGTCCCGCAAAGAAACTTCTGGTATGCCATCGTGTGGATGGAGAACATTCTCACCACCGAACATACATACAATGATAGTTGAGCGGGTGGGGAATGTGGTCTCTTCGGAAGGGTATAGAAAGTGGAGATATGCCTCAGCTCTTTGCAGTTGTAGTAGACTATACGGCTGTGCCACGGCTTGGGACTGTCTTCCGGTAGCGGCTGCAGAGGGTACAAAAGGTAAAGAAGTCGGGTTCTATCTCTGCTGCCTGTTGACCTGCTGTCCTGCTTGGGCCAACGATGGTGGTTGCCCTTGCTGGACACCAACAGCCAGTCAGTCGGCCAACCAGCAGTCAGTCTGCCTGCTGCAGCATCGTTGGCAACCACCATCGTCAGTCGGCCTGCAGCAGTCAGTGAGCAGCAGCAACAGTCACAGTCGGTCACAAACAGTCAGTCGGCCAAGGTTGGCCAATTGACTGCTTGTGACTGCTGCTGACTGACGTACTGTTGGTGACCAACTAACTGCTGGTTGGCTGACTGACTGACTGGATGTTGGTGTGTGATGTTGGGTGAAGCCATAAGCTTTGAAATTTCACAGTGGAAGCTATGGTGAGAATGGTGTAACTCAAGAGAACTTCGACACTTGTGATCTGCCATTCAACTGTCTGGCCTCTTTTAACAAAGGATTCTCCAACTGCAATCAAATGTCACCGTTTCATCATTAATTCTGTCCTTTCCTGCATCGGTGACAGTTCGACCATCGACAGTAAAATCATCTCTAGACTCATGTTAGCTTTCGAAAACGCTCACCCCAAACCTCGCAGACTTTTTCCCACTTCCACCTTTCGAGCCTCTTCAATCTACATAAATCTTACACTTAACGCTAAAGACTGACTTCCTTCTAGCACCTGCCTCTGCTACGAGACACTGTTGAATTGGCGTCTTCTCCTGAGAAGACAGCTATCCGCAATTTTCGAAAGGATAAACCTCTGTGAATCTCACCTTTCCATCTCAATTCAGAGTGAAAAACACCAAACCGGACGGTTACTCCAAACCACTTACCATCATTGCGTTACGTCCGATCGTGAACCCTGATCAGCAATGTCCGATTCGAGCATTCTATTTCTATCTACAAAGAACATTGATTCTGTCAACAGAAAACTCTTTTCTGAAAAAACGGTTTCCCCTACACCACGGTCCCTTCAGCCTCTTGATAAAGTCTCCAACGAAGTTCTCCCACTCGCAGTGGCGCCTTTCAATTGGGAAAATAAATGTGTGGTATTTAGGTGTGCCTGTGAACTTGGTCCAAACCATGTAGACATCCCTCGTGAGGTGCGGGCTCACGAACTTTGGGCACTTTCATCTTCCTGGGTTTATGGATGCTGCATCCCCTTGTTGAAGTGGTGGCCGCTTGCTCATGGAACCATGGAACACTTTTGTAAGCCACTATGTTAGGGACACCAGTGGCTCAAGTGGTGTAATAGCTGGAAGTTGCTTCAAACTTTTAAGTGAATGGCAACTGGAACATTAAACAGAATGACTGATGCCCTGGTATTGAAGCAGCCTTGATATTTTAGAATTAAAAAAAAATATGTGCTATGGTTCGTGCTATGGTGCTTGCCCTGACTGGTGCCATTTTGGTTCAATCATTTAGGATCATTCGGCCCTTATCTGCTTTGCCCCAGATTAACATTCGTGTCCTGTCGGCAAGCAGAAAGAATTCCCTCGCGACGTCATGTCATCATTTGTAGTTCCGATCATGCAAAATCGCACCCACCTCCAATGGAGTCTCCTAACGGATTTATAGGGGAGGGAATTATTGACACTTCATCCAACAACCTCTGATCTTATGATTTAATCATAAGGAACAGCAACATCACAATCCGGTCCCAGTCCCTGCACTCCCCAAGAAAGGATTTAGGGTACCCTTGGCTAAGTTAGCCCCTCAATAGTTCATTATTTACAAGAATAAACCCCGTTAGCACATCCACAAGCTACGAAACCATACCATCGATCCTGCTATCAGCTAAGCCGATCCTCTACACGATCCCTCGTTCCTACATCCCTCGAATCTCCGATCCTTCGTTTCTCTATAACAAAACAAAAACCAGCATCATTACCCACAGCGCATTACTTCTGCGCAGCCTCCTTGGATTTGGCCACTTCATCGCCTACTGTCGGCTTTACTTCGTCAGCTTTTGCCTCTCTCCTCAGCGTTGAATACTGTTGCTTAATAAAAGCAGGAGCCTATAGAAAACAACTAGGAGCATGTGTGGCTGGTCTATGTTAGGCGTGCTTAATTTAGTACGAAGTGCTAACGCCAGAAGGAGCAACAATACTGCACCTGCGCCAAATTGTCTAAAATCGAAACTGAAACTTCGCACGCGAAGCGGACGTGTGCTACTTTAGCAACGCTCTATTTTATTGTTGGTTAGAGCAACTTACGAACAACTGATTGTCTGTTTGTTTAGTTTGTTTTATTATTACTTTGGTATTGTTTCCATGTTAAACACTTATTGTTTAAAAACAAAAGACCGAAAATTAGCTTTGAGAACGTGACGCACACCTCTAATCATCTCGTGCAGGTGGCGACCTCTGGTAACAAATTTGTACACCACTGTAGCCGCTCCTGACTTAACACTGTAGTGGAAGTTACCGAGACACGCTCATAGTTGTTTTCTATAGGCTCCTAATAAAAGGGTATGAAATCCCTCCGTGCCGCCTCCATCTGCGCAGCCTCTTTTTCAAATATGTGCTCGGATGATGCAGCCCGCTCTTTTTTCTTCTGCTCTCGACCTGTGCAGCTGTACTGCACACTGCTCCTCAATGGGTCCAGTCCTCATGTCCGCCTACCGTCTACTCCGCTCGGTCCTCCCAACCAGGAAGTACTGTTCTTACAATAATATACTCAAAACTTCTTGGATCCTACGATCCCACATCCCAACGCTTTATCTTCGAAAGTTAACAATCTTATAGGACCGTTTCCACGATCCTCTGGACCGAACCTCACGGTCTGGTAGTTGGTTTACACAAGCTGCCAACAACTCACCATTGCTTAACACCTCAGGTTCGATCCGCGTACCGCTGCTCCGGCAATCACCGTCCCGTCTTCTGCTGTTTTATTAATTACCAGGGATCGATCCTCCCAATTCTACCTTTGGGCCTTGCAGCTCCCGGTTAGGACCTACGCCGCCCAAGCACTCCCGGCACCTCGCACTCCTATCATCAGACCTTTTCTTCTCTAGCCGCTGCGCTGTTCACATACATCCTCACCGATTCCTTGATCCCTCGATCCTACGGTACCGATGATTCCGATGCCACGAGCCAAAGGAACCTCTAAGGACGGTTCCCTGTCCCGCACTCATCGTTCCGCATCCGAACGCAGGGTCCACCTATAGTGGACAACGTTAAGGTACTTGAACTTACTACGGACCAGGATTCTTTAAAACATCTGCTTTCGCCACCGAATCCTTTCTATCAGAACCTTCTCTTCCATTAGCTTGCGATACCGTGGCTACATCTCCAATCCCATATAGCCAACCACCTCCGGTACGAAACCTTCGATCCCTCTCCAAGGACCTCTCTTGCACCAAGGAACGCTATGCTTGCCTCAAACTCCAACTCAAAGCTCGGAAGGTTGCTACCAAATTGGCCTACTCCTCTGATCCACAGCTTACACCTTTAGACTTGTCCTCGTGTTCGTCAGAACCTTCGATTACTGGCCATTCCGCTACCCAGCAGACCGAGGAACCACTGTAAAGGCATGAGGCCTAAAATCCTGAAGATTGGTTAGGAGATCCGGCACCAAAAATCAAAAACTCGGGGACTCTATTTGGCCTATTTTCACAACTCCAACTTTCAAAATTTGTAACTCCACGGAAAATGGACAGAAACGACTCTAGTTTGCACCGTTTAATAGCCCTGAACTTTATCTGTCATCCTGTGAAAACAGAACTTGAAAATTCACCGTACTTTGTTTTTTACAGCCCTTTAAAAAAGTGCTCAAACTGAGCGCTGCCGCACGCAATTCACGTCGCCGTTTTCCAAAACAAACTTGTAAATATTTATTTGTATTTCGAATTATTTTCAGGCATAAAGCCGACTAGCTTAGTGTTGTTGTAGGAGGAGCTGCCAATCGGCATTCAACCACATACATGTATGAGGACCCGTACTCGACGTTTTTATATTACTAAGGTGACGACTTTAGCAACCATGAAAACTTCGACGGCACTCTTGTTATTATTTGCGGCTGCGATAATACACTTTAAATTTGATGCGTTCTAGCATTAAACACTAGCTGTTTATTTTAATCTTTACCTAGGCTTTTATAAAAGCAATATTTAACGTAAATTATATTCATGGACTATACCTTGTTCAAAACACAACTATTTTTATTTTACCGGACATTCTGTGTTTATCTTGTATTTTATTTCAGGGCTCCGACCATAGTAACCTCATCTCCGAATGTACAGTAAAAGCGTTTTCCTTCAATTAAAAACAGTTTATTTAATTTTGAGCCACAAACTCCGTTCCCCCCCCCCATCCTTCAATAGTTGCGATGCATGACATCGTAGTTTTCATAAAAAAATGTATAGGCCTATTTCACGTTGTTATGAGTTCCAAACTCAATGCACTATCCAAGCCAAGGCCTCTAAAAACCCAAGAGTCGGCAATTCCCGTTGCTCTTCAAGCTCCTACAATTCCCTTCCAACCAAAAGACAGTATTCAATTCCCTCTCCACTCAGAGCAGCGTAGCTCCCTCGTCCGTCCGCGCTTTCACTCCGTCAGGTTTGAGTGACAGCTTGGCCGGCCTGCCACCAGTCCTCCCCTCTCTCACTGCCCCCCCCCCACTCTTCTTCTCTCTCCCCCCCCCTGGGGGGGGGGTCGCTCTCCTATAGGTCCGCGGTTTCCCTCCTCCTGCAGCCAGGCAGCAGGTATAAAACTCAGCTCCAGAGGGAAATCGAGAGCATAGCTCAAGACTCAAAGGCTAGAGGTTACTACGGCGGTCAGAGCAGAGATGTCCAGTCCGAGTGTTGCCATGCCGGGCAAGGTAGTAGTTCAAGGGTAACTAGTTTATTTTAGAATTTTTATTTTGGAACTTTATTTCTAAATTATTAGTCTTAAATTTAACTTTAACTTCTGTCTTTGAGAAACTTATGGGTAGTCAAAACGCCATCGGCAATTTTGGTCTAGGACTCCCATAACTTAAGGGTTTAAGGTCCCCTTTCTAAAAACCAGCTTTTTGTTTCTTATTTATGTAAACTCAGTGTTTATTAAAATATAATCCAAGATGTCGCGTGAATTATCGTTGAGGCAGAGCAGTCAAAAGGTTGTTTCCTTATAATACTAATCTTGATTCAGTGTGATAGATTGACTGACGTTAGTGCAAGGGTTGCTAATTTCTTTCAAAGACTGTTTTACTAGTGCAAGGGTCATTATTTAACTCAGAGAGTTGTGATAACTCAACCGACTTTTCTAGTCCAAATTGTAATGTGAACTTAATTCAGTTCTTTTGCCGATTTATTGTAAATCAAGTGCGCTTTCTTTAAAAGCTTAAGTTTTTTCATGTAATCAACTAGTTACTAAGTGTTGTAAAGATAACTTTTCATGTTGTTTTAAATCATAAAAGAAAGTTGTTTTAAACGACAGTTTGACTTCCGAGTCCATTTTAATTTGCAAGGGTTAAATAACTACAAAACAATTTTTATTCTAACTACCCATCGTGGTGGCAGTAAACCGTGATTAGATAGGTCATAAAAGTTTAGTTAGGACGTTGATGCTCTTCTCCTAACCGTGCAGTAGACAAGCTATGCTATTTTTCCGCAAAAGTAAAAACCGCCACAAACTGCAACTTCGCCAGATGTCGGTGCTATAGACAGTAGGCACCTCAAGACCCTGTAAGTGCCGCTAAAAAATTGGTGGCACTGGTGGGATTTAAAGGTGCTGTGCCACTACACTCCCCCCCCCCCCCCCTGCCGTACTACCATGCCAGTTCATCTTAAGAAGATGTCGCAGTTCAACTCAAACTGCAACCCCCACAGATGTCCGTAGCAACGTCAAAAAGCTACAGAAGTAGATGTAAGCCTTAAAGTAAAAACAAGGCCCATCAGCAACCCCGTATCCAGCTGGAGCCGGGAAGCCGGGAAGCAACCCTCCCTTCACAAGCCGTGAAGCAGCAGGCACGCCTTCGGTAGGCAGATGTTACCTTCAACCCCTGGAGAAGTCGGCCTCAAGCAGGACACGATGCTCCTAAAGTGAACCACTGGACCATTCAACTTGGATTACACACTGACAGTGCTCAAATTTCAACCAGAAGTGCGACCACAACAAAATTTGGATTCAATCTTCGATGGGTGATTGGATAGACTGACCGCACAGTGATTGTGCAGGAAAAATTCAGGTTAGTGCATATGGGTATAGTTCGGTTGCCAAGCCGAGTGTTTGTTTCATGCATTTTATGTATTTAATTTTCCACCCGAGTGCTTAGGTAATATAAGAGTGTATTTATGTGTCCCTGACTGGATTGGGTTATAAGAGAAGTTACACTCGCTCTTTTTAACTATTATGAGAGTTATTTTGCGGCTGCAATGTTAAATGTAAAGATTTAAAACTACAAGGTTTTTTTCTTTAAAATTTGAATTACTCTGACCTTTAAAATGGAAGAATTAGAAGCGATTCTTGATCACATTCATTACAAAGACTTAAAGAAAGCTTGTTTGAATTTGGATCTAACTGTGTGCCAAACTAGACGCGAGTCCATTGATGTTATAAAAATAGTGTTTAACGATCAGAAACTCACGTTGGATGAGCTAACAAACGAACTGCTCAGCGCCATAGAAAAACGTGATGCTGCCATTTTAGCCAAAAAGGAGATCACTCTCAAGGAGAACGAACTTTTTCTTAAAGCTGAACAGTTGAAACTAGAAGCTTTAAAACTCGATCATGCAGCCAAGGAGGCCGACAAAGAGTCGCGCCCATGATTTAATGATTAGAGACACAACCGCCCAGACTAGCGATGCTGCTACGGCGCTTGCGATTAAAAAACTCGAACACGAGTTAGAACTAGCTAACAGACAAATTGAATTACCTACGGTACCAATCCAGTACAGGTTTTGCCGAGTGTAAATTCAGGTTCAAGGCCCGGAAAAATTTCCGACGCCATCAGGTTATTAAATAATTGGGGTCCGAAATCGGAGATCAATTCCTATTTAAAAATCTTTGAAAGAACAATGGAAACTCAACGTATTCCAAAGAGTGAATGGGTAGTAGGCTTACAGCCCCTGCTCGGTGAAATTTTAGTGAAGGTATGCGATCAAATGACCGCAGTAAATATGCATGATTACGATCAGGTTAAATTAAAATTGCTTGAAAGGTTCGTTCCAGCCAAGGAGTCCGTCCAATCTGCATTTCGCAGTCTTGAAAAGGAACAAGACCAATTGTATCACGAGCACGCGTTTGAGCTCGAGACTATATTTTCCTGATGGTTGTCTCTTGCCGGGGTGAACGGCAATTTCGATAAATTGTCTAATTTTGTTCGAACAATTTTACAAGTCGTCCCCAGTGGGCTTGAGAAAATGGTTGCCGGACCAGGTTAAATCTGGGACGCTACAGGAAGCAGCCAAACTGGGTTACGACTACACCACACGCAATAAGCAAATCTCCATTGATGTTGCTGTTAAAACTGGTAAAGTGCAAACTAGCGCACAGCCAGCCAGCCAAGCCGCTTAGGCTTCTTGTAATTCCCGTAACAATAATCGAAACCATCGTCCTGCAACTAAACCGGCCGGTTCTACAGAGGTCCAGAGTGACTCCACTGGTGGGGATTCTGCCAGCCAACGTGCTAATAGAGCATTCGACCAACCACGTAGGCCAAGAGCCAACGTCGGCACATGCTTTTTTTCTGTTTAAAACCGGGCCACGTTAGTCGTAATTGCCTTGCACGTAAAGCCTTTCAATAGGTATGTTATTGACATTGTTGGTCCAATTAGACCTACAAGCAAGGCTGGTTTTAAGTATATACTTTCCCTACTTACCCCTGCAACGAAGTTCCCTGAAGCTGTTCCTCTTAAAGAGGCTAACAGTCAAAGTGTTGTCGATGCACTACTACAGGTATTTTCTCGACTAGGCTTTCCAGGAGAGCTCCAGTCCGACCTGGGCTCACCGTTCATCTCTGAACTCACAACTTTGTTTTTAGAGAAGTGTGGAATAAAATGCATAAATTCCAGCGTCAATCACCCCCAATCAAACTGCGTCGAACGCTTCCACCGCACACTAAAGGCAGTGTTGCGTGCAGTATGCCACGAGCATCCTGAAGACTGGGAGAGGTTTTTACCAGGAGCAAAGTTTGCTCTTCGAACCGCTTCTCGTGAGAGCACCGGCTTCACTCCTGGTGAGCTTGTTTACAGCCGTAACATCAAAGGCCCACTGGGAGTTGGTTAAAAGCCAATGGGTAGAGCCAGACGTTCACCCAAGTGTCCTAGAATACATCCTGGATTTGCTTCAGCGATTTAAGTATTCCCGTGAGATTTCTCAAGAGAATATCACGAAGTCCCAACTTAAGAACAAGTCATTATATGACAGAAAGGCCATTGAACGTAAGTTCAAGGAGGGAGATAAAGTGTTAGTGCTAAAACCTTCCAGAACCAATAAGTTAGACATTTATTGGGATGGTCCATGTTTGGTATTGAAAAGATTGTCTGACGCAAACTATCTAATAAAAAAATCGTTTGGTGCTCAAAAGTAGACAGTCTACCACGTCAACCTCCTTAAGCCCTACTTGCCTATGGAAGGAGCTTCCAATTATGCTTTTTCTGATGAGCGTGAATCTGCTCACCTTGACCATGTTTGGACAAGTCAGCCAGGAGATGGCCACCTTACTGCTAAGGAGGCTACGGGCCGTTTTAAGAAAATAGGCTCTTTAACTGAACAGCAGAAGAGCGACCGGCTCAATGTTTTTGAACAAGTGGATGGTGTTTTCTCCACTCTGCCGGGTCGTACCAACCTAGTTGCTCACGACGTTGAATTGATTAATCCACATGTGAAACCCTGCAAATACTATCGCCATGCGAAGTATGAGCGTGACTTGATTGTTACAGAGTGACTTGATTGGATGCTTGATCTGGGTTTAATTGTTGAAACCGACTCAACACACGGTTCTCCCATGATGATTGTTCAAAAGGAAGATGCCAGCCCACGTCCGGTAGCTGACTACCGTGAGTTGAACAATAATACAGTCACAAAAGACTACCCCATTCCCAACATTGAGGAATGTATTGAACGAGCTGCAAAATGGAAGTATATCTCCATTTTCGACATCAACAGAGGATTTTGGCAAGTGTGTTTGATGCCACAAGCTTCTTTAGCTGCCACTATTACAACTCCCATTGGAAGTTTGCTCCCCTCATGATGAACATGGGGATGAAGAATGCCCCATTCTGGCTTTCAGAAGTTGATGGATGGTGTCACTAGGGGCATGGAAGAGTATGTTAATCCTTTCCAAGATGACACTGCTGTTGGTGCCGAAACGTGGCAACAACATCTCGATCATGTCTTTAATTTTCTTTCTGCTGTCAAGAAAGCCGGGCTCACGGTCAATGCCGGTAAGTCGCAGGTTGTTTGCAGTAAAGCCACCTTTCTTGGTCATGAAGTTGGTGGAGGATCTCGAACTCCTTCTAAAGTCAAAGTTTTGGCTGTGCAAAAATTTGCTAGGCCACAAACTAAGAAGGATGTCCGTTCTTTTTTCGGTTTGGTAGGGTACTATCAAAGGTACATTAATCACTACTCTGAAACCTGTGCGTGTCTTACAGACTCCTTGAAAAAGGAAGCACCAGATCCCGTTTTGTGGGATGAGTCCAAACAAACAGCGTTTGACTCCTTGAAACAAGTTCTAATGACGTTTCCAGTCCTGAGAGCTCCCGACTTCAGTCAAACTTTTATTTTACAGTGTGACTGTTCTGAACGAGGTATGGGCGTCGTTTTGTCCCAAGTGTTCGATGGTGATGAACACCCCTGTCTTTATGCTTCACGCAAATTGTCAGCAAGGAAACAAAATTTTGGAACTACAGAGAAGGCATGTGCTTGTTTGATATGTGCCGTTGCGAAACTTCGTCCGTACGTTTATGGCACCAAGTTTCTCATTGAATCAGGCCACAACCCCCTTCACTGGCTGAAACAAATGTCTGGCAAAAATCCCAGATTGTTGCGTAGGAGTCTTACTCTTCAAGACTATGACTATGAGGTCAAGAACAAACCTGGAAAGTCACATACAAATACAGATACCATGAGTAGGTATTTTGTTTAACCTAAACAGTAGATGAGTTTTTACTATTAAAAGCTAAACCAGTGGTGGAGCCAAAATTTGCTCTACGTTTTTTTTTTATTATAAATTTTCTTTAATTGTTAAGAGATACGTTGTCAGGGCAACCTCACTCAAAGAAACTGTCAGCTTTCCCATTTCGGATCTTTACACCTAAATTTTAAGTGCCAATGTTATTCTCCCTGTCACTATCAACGCCTTCCTTTGTGGAAGGATATTTACAGAGATTACACGACACGTTTAAATGTTCATTAGGAACATTCTACGGGAGTTTAGTGGTCCCTGGCTATCTCCTCTTTAAGTTTTCACGAAACATATTTCTTTAAAAAGTTTGTCTGTCTACCCCTGGGAGATAAAGGATAGCCCTGTTTAAACGGTTTTGGGTATAAGCCATAAACATCCCAGCGTTATGGGGTCTACCTCAAAACCCTTCTGTGTTTAATTTTCATATGTAAATAAGTTGTCTGATATACCTTAAATCAGTCCAGTGGTAATCTGTTAACTACTATAAATAGAGCTTTTAGTTGCGCATTCGCCTATAGTACCCTCTATTCCGACCCTTATCGCAAGCTAGGTCCTGAGGAGTGCGCCTCGAGGTTTTTTTCGATGCTTTCCTGGATAATCAAAATAGCATTCTGTGAACGGCAGACGAGTTAGAGCATTAAATGTTGCGATTATATCATTTAATAGTTAACAGTTACAAAAACATAACCTGTTTGTAATGGAACCTGTTTGCAACCATGTGTTCCGATGAACCTTTCCGCATCCAGTCCGCTTCCGTTAGCAACCGATGCCTCCGATGCGCCCTCACTGACCAGTTTACACAACAAACCTTCCAAGACCTACAGAAACATTTTTCACCCCTCTATTCCGGTTGCCTGCAGGTTCGTTGAGTCAAGTTGGCTTCAGGGTAGCCAGTCCGTAGCCAGTGCGCCCGTCACCAAGGCCCACCTCCTGTGATAAAGTCTGTTACGTGCATAAAAAACAGGTAATGGAGATTTTTGAAGGCAATCAAAAACGTATCTTACCAGTAAGGCTGGTTGAAGATAGTTTTTGTTGCCCAACCGAAAATATACATTACCTGTTTTACAACAGGCGACCCACCCTTCCTCCCCTCTTGAGTTGCCTTGGTAACGATTGAGAGTATTATAAAAAGAGATGAGAATTGATGCCGCGCCGGCATTTATATAGGGAGGACTGCGTTCGCGCATGCGCAGTGGAATAACTACGGGACTGGCAGGGAAGCCAACTTTCGTTTCTTTTCTCTGGAAGAAGCACTGAGAACCCGAGAGAGTGCATAAAAAACAGGGAATTTATATTTTCGGTTGGGCAACAAAAACTATCTCCAACCAGCCTTGCCGGTAAGATAAGTTTTAATACTGTTTAAAATACTATCCTAAAAAACTTAGTAGAAAGCCCGCCTCCCAACATTGCTGAACACATTGGTTATATAGCAGTATGAGAAATCAAAGATAGTGGCTCTCTACATATGTAAAGGTGTAGAGCAGCCTGCCTGGCGGAAACTAGATACAACTAGCTTGGAAAGGGACAAATAAATGTTTTATTTGGTTTGGGCATGGAGAAAACATAAAATAGCAATTTTAGCATAAATTACTGTAGGTAAGTATTTTACGACAGTAAAAACTAATTTTAAAGTCTTAAAATTTTCTGTTTTTTTATTTTACCTGGTCTCTTGTTCTTTTCTTTTCATATTTAAAGCCTATCCAGATGAAAAAGCTAAAGATGCACCTAACCAGTCCTGCAACATAATGTGGCTATCGGAGTATCATTGTATGCTATGCAAGGAGCATCAAAATTCTCACAATAGCTTGCACAATCAATTTCTTGGATTTACTTCTGGAGAAGAACAAAGTAAACAGTATTCTTTTGAAACAGATCCCGAATTCTTGGATTTTATTACCGTGTTCTATGATGTAATCATTCATAAAAATTCAGAACAGTATGTAATGGCCTCGGAAATTCCGCGGTTGCTTATGTGCAGAAAAGAGGTTCTGCAGAAAGAACTTTCACTGACAGCTCATGATGTGGTTGCAACTGTACAAAAGAAGAAGCTGCTGTCGTTTTCTCCCAGTCACACCAAGTTGCCGACTGACTCGCTTCCGAAGCGTGACATGAACAGAGTTCCCATCATTGATGATAGAAAAAAATACTCGAACAAACGAAATAGACTTGGCTTATTTCAAACAAACAGCAGCTACAATACGGTAAAAAAAGAGACCAAATCTCAATCAGTGTTGGCAGTCAGTGCTGTGAAATCTGTGCCTGACCATGTTTCTGAGGCCATCAAGGATTCTACAACAAGTGCAAAACGAAATTTGTCGTTATCGTTAGCAAATCAACATAAACTACAAACCCGTAGCATGTCCTCAGTTGAACAACATTTGCAGTCTACAAACCACAAGCCAGAACAGCCTTTAGTTGTTAGGAATGGGAATAGCACTGCTAAAAACTGTGGATTATTGATAGACAAGTGTGCATCGTACACTGCTGACTGCTGTAGCCTTTTATCCCATTTATCGAGCCAAATTGACCACCATGTTGATAGTGACGGTGCGCCATATAAAACAAGTCAGTTAATTTTGTGGTTGTACCGATGGGCTAACAAAACGCATTTACAGTTTTGTGAAACTACATCAGGTGGGCCACTTTTAAACAAACCACAAATTAGAATGCAAATTTCTGTTGATAATATTCTAGCAGCCATGACGATTCTGAAGAATAAATATCCAAGAAGTGACACCATACCAACAAGCTTTGATGTTACCAACGAGAAACAAAACAAGGAGGCTGAAAGCATAAAAAATGCCACCAAAGTGCCAGTTAAGGATCAAACATTAAACCCAGCATCGAGCGAAGAACACATTGAACTCCTTCAAAATGGTATACAGGATGATTCACTTCAAAACTCTAGGTACTGTCATAGCGTTACAAAATTTTGTAGAAAAATATGTTTTTGTTGATTTATGGTAGGACTTGCACAAATGTGTAAATAAATGAAAAGCTTCACTGATACTCCTAGTAATGTATGCTTGGGCTACCAAACACGTCTTTATTCTAGTGTCGTTGATGCTACCCTCTTATAAAATAAATGGCAAGTCAAAAGTCTGTTGCACCCAATTCATAGAAACGAACTTTAGTAAGACGCTTTACAGATATCTTAGTTTTGTCTCTAAGATGGTAACCACTTAAGAAGCTGGGGGGAGGGGGTAGTACTATTTATTTCTTTTTCTGTAAGAAATAGACATGGGCTCCCGCTAAAGGAAATGTGTGCATGGTTAAGCTGCCGTAATATGCCAAAGGAGCATTTCAATGATAAACTACGTGTTTAACCCTTTGTGCTCTGAACCTGTTTATTTACGGGAAGGCACACAAAGTGTTACAAGCCAGACTGTACAATTAAAGGGAGTCGCTTTTTCGAGGTGTAATTCATTCCATCAATTTGTTGTATATTCACAAGTAGCATATGTCTGGTAAAGTTTTCCGCTATTTTTGCCCATGTAACTGGTTTCTAGCCAGTAATTTTTATTTATTACCCGAGCTGTGTTGTCATCGCTTGCTGCCCTTGTGAGCTTTCAAATTCGGCGGTGGCATTGCAAATCTCCCGTTTTGAACGTTGATTTACGCAGTGTGCCACTTTTAACTAGAATAAATTAGCATACTGTGCACGTGTATGACTGTATCGAGTACGGACAGAGTTTTAAAGGACAGTCCGCAAAATAATTTTGATGCCACTTAATAGGGATAATGGATGCGTCTGCCCCGGAATCGAGTTCCATTTCTAACTTAACACCATTTAGACAGCCTGGCATTTTCCATTTATGGATTTTCATAGAATTAACTACTACTATTATCTTATTGGTTTGTAGGGGAATTGAAATCTGGTCCGCAGCCTGAGTCAGTCCAATAGTGTAGTTTTTCAGAACAAGATAGTCGTCTGAATCGGTATCAGACCCGGAACCAGACTCAGAATTTTCGGTTTCAACATCCTGGTCTTCTTCACTTTCACTATCGCGTTCGAGTTTGTTGACGCGTTTTTTTTAGGTATACTTTTGTTTAGACTTTGGCCTAGCCTTAAAATTTGTGCTAGAACTTGCTTTAGGGTGGTCGAGTGTTTTTGAAGTTCTACTCGAATGATGACTAGCTTTTCAGCACACGGCTTTTAAATGGCCGACAGTGTGGCATCGGCCACACGTGTAGTCGCGATATTTACAACGTGTTTTCACGTGGCCGTTTTTGCCGCAACAATAGCAAATAAAATCCTTAGTGGATTTAGGCCTACTTGTTGTTTTGCTCGATTTTTTAGCTACGCAATTAACAGCTCTAGAATGGCTTCTCCAAACGCTTTGGTCTGTTACAGCAGATTCTAAGGATGTTGTAGCTTTTAAATCCAGAGTTTGCTTCAACAACTCGCATTGAATGACTTCAGATTGGATCCCCCCCCCCCCCCCCAATTAGGCGATCCCTAATCATTTCGCTGTTAATATCTTTAATTTTAGCGAAGTCACAATACTTCGTCATCAGCTTTAATGCAGCTAAATATTCCCCGATACTCTCATCAGATTTTTGCGACCTTCTAAAGAATTGAACACGCTCAGATACCACGGAGGGTACTGCCTCAATTTCGTCCAAAACTTTTTTAACGAGTTCATCAAATGTTAATGAGTCGGGCAAATCAGGTGAGATATTCAAAATTCTATCAGACATTTTCTGGCCTACAGATGCCATTAGAAAATCTACTTGCTTGGTTACTGGTATTTCTTTAGCTTTAAAAAAATAACCAATTCGGTTGGAGTATTTCTCCCATGTATCGGACTCGCAATCTAATTCCGAAAATAAACCAGCGGTTTTAGACGAACCCATGTTGACGTCTTCACTATTACTAGATTCAAAATTAAAATTAAAATTAGAACTTGTTTCATTAACGCTTGCGTTGACTCCTGAATTATTTTCCGTTTCACTTTCACTGCTAATTATAGCAGTTACAGGTGATTTGCTACTGACACCTGTCTGGCATAAGCCTTACAAAATTAAATTTAATTAAATTTAATTACAATCCTGTTTAACATGCAAGGATTAAACTGGAGCACTCAAGACTACCGGTCACTTATTTAAACACAGAAATAAATCAAGCTTGACTGTAGCCTACCTAGTTGTATAAATTAACTGCCTACAAATTAAATTTAAAGGGACTAGGCTTTGAAAAAAATGTTTTACGTTCACCATATTGCAACGTTTTACAAAACAACCCTTCACTAAAAACATCATTACCGGTACTATGAAACATTTGAAAACCACAATCTTCTTCAATCTTCGCACAATTTCATACATAAGACACTCACAGAGTCTTGCTAATTTTCGACAGTAATGCTACTGTCATCAGGCACTTCAAAGGAAAAATTAGGATCCTGGTCACATTCTTGCTGTTTGCCAGAATTTGAATTTGGCAGAACACGTAGCCTCCTGTATTTACATGGTAGTGGACCATTCATGCTGTCTTTGGAAGGTAGTGGGCCCTTCTTGCTGCTACTAGCTCTCCAACACCGCACTAACTGCTCACTCAAGTCCCTCCCCACAAGGTGTCTCACATTTGGGTAAGAAGGGCCCTGAATATTCATAAGTTAGAATCCATTCTGCTCATGGTGTTGTATAGCAATGGAATCCAGGCACCTTAGATGGCTGTCGCGTGCAGAGTTTGAGCGGATGAGCGTCGTGGCTTTCTCCCAGTCAATTTCGTGCTCAGTGGCAGCACAGTGGAGCGCAATGCCTTTATCCTGCACTCCTCTCCTGACATTGTCCATATGCTGTCCCAGTCTTGTTCTTACGCCCTTCCTCGTTTCTCCGACATACACTGCACTGCATCCCTTGCACGGTACTCTGTACACACCTTCCTTAGTATCAGTCACATTTCCCATCAAAGCGTCATTCTTTGTCTTCTGAGTCACCCGTTCCACTTCAACAGCAACTGGAGGCACTTTCTTTCCTAAACGTTTTCTTAGTCCTTTTACATTCCGCAGGTAGGTTTTAAAGCCACTACGACACAAGATCTCGCGTATCCAATGGTCCACTACCTTAAAAATACAGGAGTCTACGTGTTCTGCCAAATTCAAATTCTGGCAAACAGCAATAATGTGACCAGGATCCTAATTTTTTCTTTTTAAGTGCCTGATGATGACAATAGCATTACTGTCAAAAATTAGCAAGACTCTGTGAGTGTCTTATGTATGAAATTGTGCGAAGATTGAAGAAGATTGTGGTTTTAAAAAACAACCCTTCTGGCTAAGCCTCAGCACAGACCAGATTTCACTAAGTTTGAGCATAAACCTACGGTGTTAAATTGTACACCGGCACACACCAGCCCGAATAGGGGCAATGGCACAATCGAATTTACAAGGGTTAATTTACCAGCGCATTTTTCGAACCTTCAGGTTTATAATACTGCCTGTGCGGACACGCCAGTGCGTCGCTCTAGAACACTGCCAAGGTAAAATTAACCAGAATAAATCCAATTGCACACTTCGGTTCTAGTTGTAAGGTACTAAATTTAGCTATTATCATTTTCGTACCACTATTCACTACCACGACAAAATAACACTGTTTGAAAAAGTTTAAACTCTGATAGGAATCAGAGCACTAATTTTCATTGCCAAAATGAAAAAAAATTGCAACTTACCACAAATATGGAGCAAAGATGTGGTTGAAGACCTATCAGTTTAAGCTTAAGTTTTAAGATTACCAAAGGTATCGGACTCGTCGCCTACTGTGATATCCTTGGCATAGACACACCTAAGCCCAGCTTAGGAACCAATGGTAATAACTGACACGGACTACCAGAGTGTAGGGTACAGCTGATAAGACAGCTGGCTTCCTGTTTACTCCTCTTTAAGTACTGTTACAACAGGAAGTCATGTGATACATAAACACTATATACATTGGATGGTTCAGCCTATTAGGTAATTAAAGGGTTATCTAGGTCAGGTTAACATTTGACATGAAATTGAAGGCGGCCATTGTGGAGCTCACAAGTGACAACTCCACACGATTTACACTGTAAGTCTGAAGGTTGAAGTTCAAGGTCAAATCGAACATTTGGATGCTTTAGTTTCAAAATTATATAAACCTGCATTAATGGGAAAGGATTCTCTTTCTATTTTTCGAGTTAATTTCCATCCATTTTACGACCTCCAAACGACAGTGAAACCTAAGAAAAGTGTTAAGAAAATTAAAACTAGCATTACGCCAGTTGACACTTCCAAAATAATGAAGGGTTTCCCGGAGCTATTTTCTGAAGGCAGGGGTAAGTTTAAGAATTTTAAAGCCAAAATTCATTTAAAACCTGATGCCAAGCCTGTGTACTGTCGTGTAAGACCAGTTCCGTTAGCACTCAAAGAAAAGGTTAACCAAGAAATTCGTTGATTGGTTGGCCTTGAAATTCTAGAGCCTGTGGAAACCTCTCAGTGGTCTACATCAATCGTCATAGTTCACAAAGCAGATGGTCATAGGTGATTGTAAGACCACCGTGAACCCTCAACTCGAAGTCGATCACTATCTGGTTCCCACGGCCGCAGAATTATTCAGTGAATTAGCAGGTAGTGACACTTTTTCCCTTATCGATCTTAAGGATGCATTTCTGCAAATTGAACTCGACAAAGAGTCACAAGAAGCTTTGATAATAAATACACCCCTGGGTCTGTTTAGATGGCTTCGCGTACCCCTGGGCCTAGCGTCCAGCCCTGGAATTTTCCAGAGGGTAATGACTCAAGTCACCAGTAAAATCCCCAAATGTCTCCCGTTTTACGATGACATCCTGGTGAGCGGGAAGGGGGTTGCACATGACGAATCGTAAAACAAACTGTTAAATGCTTTACAAGATGCAGGAGCAAAACTTAAGATCGAGAAGTGCAAACTGTCGCAGCCTGAATTAAAATATTTAGGCCACATGATAAATGCAGAAGGCCTGCATACACTCCCTGTGGTTATCGAAGCAGTCACAAACGCTCCCTATTTAAGAGCTACATGGCTTTCTGGGTTTTGTAAACCGTTACTCAAAATATCTGCCAAATCTCGCTCATATTCAGTGACCGGTAACATGTTTATTAAGCCCAAGTGTGAAGTGGGTTTGGGGGGGGGGGGGGGGGGAGGCAGAATGTTACCGAGCCGTGAGTAAAGCAAAAGAATTATTTCTTAAATCAAAAGTTCTGGTTCATTACGATCCGAAATTAAAGCCTAAACTCGTTTGTGACGGCTCACCCTACGGAGTCGGCGAGTGCCTCATGCATGTCATGAATAACGGCGAATCTCGACCAGTAGCTTTCGCTTCACGTAAGCTCACTCAAGCGGAAAGGGGCTACTCACATTTTGATCGGGAAGCTCTCAGCGTGGCTTGGGGAGTGAAACGGTTTCATGAATACGTTTATGGTTAGCGATTCATACTGCAGTCTGATCAGAAGGCTTTAGTTTGGATTTTTGGCCCTAAAAAAGGAATACCGCAGATGGCAGCCGCCAGGGTTCAGCGTTGGGCAGTGATGC
>JAHWFP010053993.1:0-18838 GCA_023313725.1 Lithobius niger | reverse complement strand
AACACATTCCCGGTAAACTTAATTTGACGGCAGACGCTTTATCGCGCCTTCCCCTCCCAAATACTGAGGAATTCGAGAAAGCAGAAGAGCTGTACAATATTCTTGCTTTAGAAACTATTTCTAATCTTCCAGTTTTAAACGAGACACTCGTTCTTGAAAGTAAACGTGATAAAATCCTTTCAAAAGTTAATCGTTATGTGAACCATGGTTGGCCTGACAAATGCGAAATTCCCGATCTGTTACCGTACTTCACACGTCGTGCTGAAATCTCTGTCGAAAACGAAACCTTATTTTGGGGGTATAGAGTCCTGGTGCCGACAGCCTTGCGGAGACAAATCTTGAAAGATCTACACAGTGTTCACTTAGGCATAGTTAAATTGAAAAGTTTAGCTAGACAAAAAGTCTGGTGGCCTAAGATTGACTCTGACATTGAAAATAAAGTCAAATCATGCCAAAATTGTCAAGAGTATCAAGATACTCCAACGTCAGGTCCTAAGCATACGTGGGAATATCCACTAAAACCAAATAATCGCTTACACGCTGATTTTTTGGGGCCGATGGACAATTACATGTTTTTCATTCTAGTAGACGCACATTCAAAAATTCCTTTTGTGCATAAAATGAAGTCACAACGTCCGCTCGTGTCATTGACGTTTTAAACAATCATATAGCTTTATACGGTTTAATGGACAGCTTAGTTACGGACAATGCTGCCCAATTTTTGTCCGCAGAATTCCAAAATGCCTGCTACCGTACGTATCGTAGCAGATTCCGATGACTGGCGTACACTTACTGCCGATAATAATTTTTTGTCCGCTAGTTCCCCCTTTTGTTGATAATTCAGGGCTAACAAATAAACTACCTGACGGTGCCTCAGAATTATATTTTTTAGAATTATTTCTAAATGAAGATTTCTACACTCAAATGACTGTCGAAACAAATCGCTACGCAAATTTACTAAAGGATAAATTGAAAGCAAACGACGCTCCCCTCAAACCATCGTCACGTCTGCACTCGTTTGTCGATGTTTCAATCGGTGAAATGAAAGCTTTTTTTGCAGTGCTAATAAACATGGGATAGTAAAAAAGAACCAAATAAGTGACTATTGGTCAACTAATCTGATATTGAACACTCCGTTTTTTGCGACAGTATTTCCAAGGGATCATTTTCAAACCATATTGTATTTTTTACATTTTTGTGACAACAGCATGCAGCCAGCAAGGCAGGACGAAAATTACGACCCCTTATTAAAAATAAGAAAAGTGCTTGACAAAATTGTTTGTAATTTTCGTAATGCATATTTTCCAACTGAGCATTTGAGTATAGATGAAGCAATGTGTGCTTGGAAAGGGCGTTTGTCCTTCAAGCAGTACACCCCTTTGAAGCCCACAAAATTGGGAATAAAGGGGGTCGAATTGTGCGAATCAAAAAGTGGATATTGCTGGAATTTAGAAATGTACAGTGCTTCTGCTGATATTATTGCTTAAGGTTCCACTTATGATGTAGGCATGTGGTTGCTAGAAGGCCCACCTAAATTATTGAGTTTAGGCCACAGTGTCTACATTGACAGGTACTATTCAGGAGTGCCATTATTTGAGAATTTGGTCGCTGAGGATACCAAAGTAGTTGGTACGGTGATGCCAAACAGAAAAGGTTTGCCCAAATCTGTTAAAAGTACTAAATTGCGGCGTGGCGACATCAACTTTGCGTGTACTGAAAAGTTATCGTTGTTGAAATTGCGTTACAAACGAGATGTGCTTCTGCTGTCAACAAAACATGACCCATCCATCATGTTAGCTACGGGCAAGTCAGACAGGCAAACTGGAGAGCCTATTAGGAAGCCAGAAGCTGTGTTGGATTACAACCAACACATGGGTGGTGTCGACTTGAGCGACCAGTACATGCAGTATAATGCATTTGTGCACAAGACAGTGAAGTGGTACAAAAAACTTTTTTTTCACATCTTCAACCTTGCCGTCACCAATGCTTATGTATTGCACAAAATGCATGTAACCCCTTCTATACCCCAACGTGTATTCAGGTTACGACTTGTAGAGCAGTTATTAGTGAATGTCGAAATGCAACCTCGACCACCGACAGGTCGGCGCCCAAGTGTAGCTCCACCTTCGCGATTGCACGAAAGACATTTCTGCACACATATTCCACCATCTGCCAAAAAAAAATCCAACGAGATTGTGCATCGTATGCAACGTGCCAAGCGGCAAAAGAAAGACCATGGGTGGTGGACGGTCCGAAACAAGAACGGAGTGCAAAAAATGTGACTGCCCCCTTCACATGGAGCCTTGTTTTGAAATTTTCCATACGCAGTTGGACTACACGCGTTATTATGATGCTAACCACAGAAATTAGGATCGTTTTTTTTTTCAATCTGTATTTTTTTTTCATTGCATGATTGAAAACACTTGATTTTTCTTCATCTTGAAATATGGCAAGCAGTATGTTGGCCCATTTTTTTTATTTTTTGAACTTTCCTTTTTGAGTTTTGTGTATTATTTATAATGACAACAGTATTTATATATACAAATAAGTCATATTTCATGAAGAGGCTAGTTCACCTGTTTGGGTGCATGACAGTTTTAGTACCAAGACAGGGATGTATAGGGCTACTTCTATTTTTTTTGTCTTATTTTAAACTTTTTTGCAAAAAAAAAGTTGAAAAAAGAAAATAGGCCTATACATTCCCGTCTTGGTACTGAAACCCTCATGCAACCAAACTGGTGAACTAGTCACTTCATGTTCTGAATAAAAAATGCACTATACCACTGAAAAAACTGTCATGCACCCAAACAGATGAATAGCTTCTTCATGAAATATGACTTGTTGTTGTATACGGCTAATGAAAAACACAGTATATAGCTAAATAAAAAAAATTTTGGTAAATTAATTTTTTTTATTTAGCTATACAGTGTGCTTTTGTACCAAGACAGGAATGTATAGGCCTGCTTTTTATTATTTTTTTGGCATATTTTCAGCTTTTTGCCCAAAAAAGTTGAAAATGTGCGCAAAAAAAATAAGCCTATACATTCCTGTCTTTGTACTGAAACTCTCGTGCACCCAAATTGGCGAACCATCTCGTCATGCTCTGAGTTAAAAACATTATATGGCTAACTAAAAAATAAATTTACCAAAATTTAACTTTGCTTTTTTTTATTAGCCATATACTGTGTTTTTCATTCAGCGGTATGGTGCATTTTTTATTCAGCCACATAGACCATTTTTTAGTCATCCATGTCCACCCAAAACCAAAACTGGTAGAAAAACCCGCCAAGTTTCCAAAAACGGTCTGCCTTTGAAGGTAGTGATATCATTCCACCAGGGAAAGGTCGCCAAGGTTAATCCTATTAGCCAAATTAATCGCACATATTAATAGTTCGAAAGTTAAATGAAAACTAGAAGATTGCTACTAGCGGTAGCAATCTTCAAGTTTTCATTTAACGTCCAAAGTATTATTCGGTGCGATTAACTTGGCTAATAGGATTAACCTTGGCGGCCTTTCCCTGGTGGAATGATATCACTACCTTCAAAGGCCGACCGTTTTTGGAAACTTGGCGGGTTTTTCTACCAATTTTGGTTTTGGGTGGATATCACAACTTTCATAGGACTGTGAACGTACATAAGGTTACACCGTCTGTTTAAGATGCTTCAATCCCATTTTTGCACACACTGACTAACAATCGCTGATTTCGTTCGCTTTGCTCACTCAATCAGCGCATCCCCTTCAGGTGTTTTGTTTATCCCTGCAACTTCCCCTTAATTTTTCAAGATTTCGTTCACATTTAGTCATACAGAAACCCCCGAAGGTCGCTGTTACTAAAACAGCAGAACGCGAAGCATTTTTTTTTGGGGTTATTAACAAAAAACCCATTAGCTCGTGTATGCTCGTATTGTTGCGTAACCATCATCTAACGTGCATCCCTTTATTCTTACACAATCCACAGCAACGTTAATGTTTCTTTATTTTGTCCTTCGTTACAGTTCAGTTTTTAGTTCGTCCAGGCTTTTACAATAAATCTAAGGACCAGTCTTGATTGTTCAAGCCATTGTTGCTTAAAATCTTTGATTGCAACTTGGAAAAGAAACGAAATTTAAATTCGCCGGTGGCAAATTTCTAAACCCTCCCACGCATTTGTCCTGACCCCTACAACCCCCAAACTAACAAAAGAACCATCCTCAGATCACCAAGCATCCGTGTGCAAAAATTCAGGTACGTAGGCCTTCGCAGTTTTGCGCTAGCCATGAGCAAAAAGTCTATGGGATTTAACATGGGAAAAGTCTTATTAGCTAGCTAGCCAGCTAGCTAGACAGTAACATAAAAACAACGTTATTGACGCATTTTTTTCTCTATGATTGGTGGACACTCATCCTTTAAATTTTAGTTTTTCTTAATCTCTGACCCTTCCCCTTACATTTTCCACAATTTGAAACATTTCTGTCGCATTGGGATTGATCCTCAACATGCCAAAATATGCTTTCAGTTGCTTACAGTTAACAGACACATGTCTGCTAGTGAGCCGCCTTTTTATCATTAACAATCACTTTTTAACAATCGGATGTCTACAATGGGATGATCTACTGTTACTTGGCGGCGACACACTGCCGTGTGTCTAGATATAGTAGTAGTAGCCTATTCGTAAATATCATCTCTCATAAGAAAAACAGTTCATAAATACGCCTATTAAACAGGTGTAGTCATGGTTTACCGTGTCAAAATAAAAATAAATGTTTTTTTTTAATGAAATTTTGGTTTTATTTGACTTAATATATTTTTTGTGCATTCTCGTAACATCACATTGGTTGATATTGAAAGATGGTACTTTCAGTAAAAAAATGAGCCAAATTTGACGAGTCTAGCATGTCTAGAAGTGAAATTACAGCTGATTAACTAGACGCTTGTACGCTGTTATTTTTTTAGCCCCGGAAACTCAGTTCAAAACTAAAAATGGGTAATTGGAAACTCAGCGCTCAAAGGGTTAAAACCGAATTTTTTTTATACATCTTGTGTTTTTGGATTTTGTAAACAGCTTTCAAAAATAGTGTCTAGTTTTTCCTCGAAAGCGAAAACTTATGTATCTTTCTTTAAAAATAGGAAGTGAACTAAAAAAATATATCTTGCCTTCGTAATCATGATTTTATTTCAAGCTAGGCTTAGATTATTTTTTTTCTGTTTTTTTTTTCCGCTCTCTGTATTGTGGAGTCGTCACTTGTGAGCTCCACAATGGCCGCCTTCAATTTCATGTCAAATGTTAACCTGACCTAGATAACCCTTTAATTACCTAATAGGCTGACCCATCCAATGTGTATAGTGTTTATGGTATCACATGACTTCCTGTGTAACAGTACTTAAAGAGGAGTAAACAGGAAGCCAGCTGTCTTATCAGCTGTAGCCTACACTCTGGTAGTCCGTGTCAGTTATTACCATTGGTTCCCACGCTGGGCTTAGGTGTGAGGGGAGGGGGTAGTACTATTTATTTCTTTTTCTGTAAGAAATAGACATGGGCTCCCACTAAAGGAAATGTGTGCATGGTTAAGCTGCCGTAATATGCCAAAGGAGAATTTCAATGATAAACTACGTGTTTAACCCTTTGTGCTCTGAACCTGTTTATTTACGGGAAGGCACACGAAGTGTTACATGCCAGACCATACAATTAAAGGGAGTCGCTTTTTCGAGGTGTAATTCAGCCATTAATTTGTTGTGTATTCACTAGTAGCATCTGTCTGGTAAAGTATTCTGCTATTTTTGCCCATGTGACTGGTTTCTAGCCAGTAATTTTGATTTATTTCCCGAGCTGTGTTGTCATCGCTTGTTGCCCTTGTGAGCTTTCAAATTCGGCGGTGGCACTGCAGATCTCCTGTTTTGAAAGTTGATTTACGCAGTGTGCCACTTTTAACTAGAATAAATTAGCATACTGTGCACGTTTTTGATATCTACGTGAATGGAAAATAAAAAATATTGATAATGAACCTTATATTCATTTACCTATCTCCACACTTAAAGTGGCTATGATCACTGATTGCAAACCGTACGAAAATACTGTGGCGCCATCTAACAGCATTGATATTGTAAACCTTTGCAGCTTGCTCCCAGATGCACAAGGACAAATCAAGTTTTCACTATTCAATAATTAAGGATACACGTGGCTGTTTGTTTCGTTAAAAAAAATGGCATTGTTCATTCCTTCGCTTAATGCAAACAAGTGCTAAATAGTACTAGATAGGGCTAGATGTTGCTTGATTCTTCAAACTTTCAATCATGGTAATGCCACTTTAATTCCATTCCCCATGCTTAACTAAAAAAATACATAAATAACACTAGGAGAAACTACTCCACTTGTACTTTAATTTTTGAATGACTAGCCTACTTCCAAAATTTTTGCTGGGTTTCAGCTTGTTCCACTGAACCGAAAACCCAGTTTAAAAGTAGCCTACTGCACTTGAAAAATAGCAACATGGAATGACTGTCACCCTTTTCCTGTTTCCGAATTTAAACTGCACAGAAAAAAAAACCTGTGCCTCTTTAATTACTTAACATTATCATTAACTTTTGAGTTCCTAAAATACATTAACCTCATAACGAGCATTTAAACAACTAGCGTAGTCATGCTCTTTAAATAAACAGTTATTAATTTCATCTTCCATAAACCGTTATGAAAGCAATTCATAAATGCTATGACGGAAAGAGGAGTGAGACAAATCCAGCACGAGCTCCATCAACAGGGAATAACGTGCTACTTCAGGCATCAACCTACTCTGAAAAATATCCCGATAAACAAAACAAAGCAAAAGTCTGAATGGAAACAGGCAGAATCGAAGAAAGAGCAAGAAAGACCAGAAAGAGAGAGAAAAAAAAAGAGTAAAAGATGAGAGCTTAAACAATTCGTGCACAAATATGAGACAAGATTGCAAAAACAGGATGGAGAAAAAAGTGGTTCGCGATGAACAAGTGGAACACTCACACGTTCAGATCCTGGCAAGAGCAAGTCTGATACCAGAAGAAAACACTCTATACTCCAGAACTCCGACCAGCCCGAGGAGTAGTGTTGTGTTACCCTTTGTTGCATGCAATGGCATTTACGTAGGGGATACGAAGAGGCGAGTTAGCCATAGGGTCTGTGCGAACATGTAGGTGATGTGAAAAATAAAGTCCAGTAAAATGGAATTGCAGTGCACTGTATGAACACAAACCACAGGATTGCATGGAATCAAACTAAGATAATGCTAAAGTCGAATACCACACATGAGCAGCATTTATGGGTGCTTGAATGTCTCACAATCCAGCACCTAAGAGACCAAAAGTGCTAATTAATGAACAATTATGATCCGGTATAACAAAATGTGACCAAGATCAACGATCAACATTTTGTTAGACGAAGAAACGGCCAAAAATCCATGCTCACGTTGGAACCTAACCCCCCCCCCGAAAATATTGCGTGGAGATGCTCGTTTCGTTGTACAAAACGTTGTTTTACCAAATAACAGCGAAACAAATATTTGTGGAGTAATCCACGAATGCTTATCCAGAACTACAAAGTGGCATATTTTTTCCACAATTATGCAAAGACATTGCTATCCTTCTAGCCAACGTTTAGTTAATACAACCCCTACTGGGTTGGTTCCAATAATGGCTATTAACACACCTGGGGATGATTTATTCCTAAAGCCGAAGTTAAACACGAAGACGAGTACAATGGAGAAATTCCCGCAACTACAGTAACAAAGGATAATCTCCCTTTCTTCAAGGTCTACTCAAACAAAGCCTAACACACAGACAATAGACAACAGGAACAGGTCCGTCGATTCAAAGCCGGCTAATCCCGGATCCAGATCCAGCCTTCCCTCCCCACCGAGGCCAACTCAGACACAGGGAAGCACAAAGACTATGGACATCAATGTTGTTTGGTCCGTCCACTTAACACTACCTGATCCCCAAGCCGGACCTTGCCCCCTATCTTCTCAAGGAGCAAGGACTGCTGACATCAACGGTATATGATCCGCCCACTCAACACTACCCGCCCCCACAACCGAGTATAAGGATACGAATTCAGAAGAAGATTAGAATAATCTGAAGTTTAAGTGCAACCTTCCAGATTTGGAAGATCATGAGCACACCGAATTTCTGAAAATGATGAGAATGCATCAAGATGCAGTCAGTAAAAATAAATTTGACTTAGGAACTTAGGAAGATTATGAAGTGGACATACAGACAGGTGCAGCTGCACCTGTTAAGTCAAAGATCTACTGGGTCCCCAAAGAGAAAGAGAATTTCACCAAAGAGAAATACTCGTCAAATATTTAGAAGAATTAGTTAACATTGGAGTCACATAAAGGAATGTAAATCGGCATGGCTTAGCCCATGCATACTTATAGAAAGAAGACCTGAAGGTTACAGAGTCGTAGTCGATCTACGAAGCCTCAACACAGTGACTGAGAGTGTTTCAGTCCCCCTGCCAATCACCAGCGAGGCACTAGCAAATCTCAGTGGTGCCAAATGTTTTTCTAAACTAGCTTTTCGAATAGGATTTTATCAGCTCAAACTAGTAGAATCATCCATGGAAAAAACAGTGTTCCAATCTGCAAGCAAAGTTTACTACTTCTGGGAACTTTCCATGGGACTTAAGATACCCCCTGTTCACGTCCAGTTCTGTGCTCAGCAGATATTCGCAGAGATTGCAGGAGCTTACTGCACTATATATCTTGACGATGTACTTTTGAGCTCCTTAAATTTCCGAACCCACCTGTTACACGTAGACAGCCATCACACTCGTCGAGAAATCGAAAACGAAACTCAGCCCAGAAAAATATATTTTCGCAGGTAAGCAAGTAAAATTTGCTCTACGTTATTATCCCCAAACCTGCTCCTCTTCGACGTCGAATTCAGGATCCCGAGCAGCCTTATCTTCAACTGTGCAAGAAAAATCTACAACAGCGACGGCACAGTAGTCAGACTGGAAACAAAGCTGTTAAATGCTTTCGAGGTGGTTCGCAAGCAAAATGCAATCGCAATTCGACGTTAGCAGAATTTTTACAACACATCAGCACGCCTCGATAATTTCCTTACTGACGATTATATTTTAATAATATCGTTTGTAAAAATAGGAAAAATTTCCAGCAAACTACAGAAAGCATTGATTGGCCCATACAGGATTGCAGAATTTATTAATCCAGTGATCGTTAAAGCAGTTCATTGCTTGAACCCGTTTAAGGCCTCAATCCCCCCCCCCGTTTAAGGTCGAATGGATTCATATTAATCATAGTCGACTGTACTTTTTATGATCTCGAAACCCGATACAACCGTTCAACACACCAGACAACCTGGATTTGGCAGAACTCCAAAACGGAGGATTAAATGAATCCGAGCAACAGATACGGGATTTTATTCCCAAACTCCACGACGATCCTACTGATCATGCAGCAGAAATCGAAGCGACAGTTCTTAATCCAATGAGCAGCATCCCCGAGTTTGCCCCTCCAAAGTAAGCCGACCCCCAAGCTTGCCCTCCAAAGCAAGCTCTCCCTCCAGATAGTGGAGCGAAGACCCTAAAGTGTAAACAGTGCGAACCTCGCACATCAGCAACGTTGCAAAAGTGTTTATGGCTACAGCAGCAAGAAATAGAAGAAAAACGTAAGTAAACGTAAACCTTAATGACGGGTTAACAGTGCATTTCGTTGACACAGGCCACCTTCCAGACTTCAAACACACCGAAATCCTATTTAAAAAGAAACTCTACGCCAGGTTTTGCCCTGGAATCCATCGCCATAGAACTTAAAACACCAACACCTTGCAATCTCACAAAAGGGGCCTTCAGCAATATAAAACCACGCATCCCCCACCACCTTCAACGAAACCCCATCCCTGCACTGAAGCAAAACACAAGGCGGCCTAATCACAACGGCAGCCATAAAACAATTAAATTCAAAACTGAGAACGACCACCACCAACAAGGACGCGCAAGGAAGCAGGACGGCATGTAGTGGTCCAAACTTCATGAAATGTATGTAAATAGTGCAAATAACATTTTTAGGCCTGAAGAAAATCTTAGGAAAGGATTGATGATAGATGACGCGTCGAAACTTTCAACGCTTACTTTGGCTCGAAATCTTCAGGCCGCGTTACAGCTTCAACCCTAACTCACTGCTGGGAAACTAGAACATCTTGCAGACGTATTGTCAGGTGGAAATAGTTTTCCAACATCTGAATAGAAGCTGGACCCAACATCTGCCAAGCCTTCTAGAAGTGGGGGAAGCCGTTGGTCGACCAGCTTGGTCCAACTTTCAATCAACAACTTCCGTTTTTCATATCCCAGTTTTCAGGGTCATCTACATGGGCAATGAAAGCCCTCAAAGATATCTCGTGGAACTGGAAGTGGACACGCGTTTCCCTCCGTTTCCGTATTCTGGCCATACGACATTCGCCTTCTCAAGGAAGTTTCATCCGTGTAGCTCTCATGCGGCCAGCAGCGTCACGGTTCGCGAAAATGACACGGTTCTCTGTTGGCAATTTTGCTATTCGGTACATTGGCCATTCGGGCAATCTTCTTTTCGGTGAATGGGCCCACTGCTCTATCAGTCGAGTGTCAAACCCCTCTTAAGGTGACTCGATTTGTCAGAGAGTAGGGTAATCAGCCCACTTCCAGCCTAAACATTTCACTAAAGGAAGAGGAACACTATTGTATTGGAAGAAATTTGAAAATACGTAAAACACATACTGCGAAAGTTCAAAAAATCGAAGCATAAAAATAAATAGGCACAATCTCACAACTAGAAGGAAATCTATCAAAATTTGTGCAAATTTGAAGACAGTATTTCACCATCCTCCAGGCAAACTGTAAAAATTTGCGGAAAATTTGGACTGATTTCCTTTTGGTTGTGAGATTGTGCATATTTATTTTTGTGCTTCGAGGAAGAAATTTGAAACAAATTGGAAGTAATGACTTTTCAAGGAAATTAAAGGAAGAGGATCTTGAGGAATATAATAATATAAGCAATCTATTCACTCAAATAAAAGTGAAAAGGAGGTGCAAGGGCTCGAAAGAGGCCACTTATAGCAATCCTAAGTTAAAAAAGAAACACAGCAAATAGAATTTGGGGAAAGGTTTAAGAAAGAAGTCACTAAGGTTTAGTTTTGTTAATTTGCGCTTAAAAGATGGAAGTTATGGGGCTGAGACAATCTCGTCACTAAGAGAGTTCCACACTGGGATGACGTGAATGGCAAAGAATGACTTCCTAAATTTTGTATTGAAACGAGGCAGTGATAACTTGAGGTGGTTCCCACCAGTCTTAGAAAGTGGGCTGAGGTCAAACAACGGCAGGTCAAAAGGAAGCATGTTGTGTAGAATTTTGGAAAGTCAAAAAAGGTTGGCTTTTAAGCGACGACACTCGAGGGTGTCAAGTTTAAGTGATTTTAAGTGGTCGCGATAGGATAAGTTTGTAAGGCCTGAAAGTGACCTGGTTAATATCTAGTTCACCAATCTGTACTCTGATGATTTCTATGTTAGTTCTTCTGGATTTTGAAATCTGATGATGACATTCGCTCTGCTGCCTGTTTTCGAACGAAGTTCAGAGGAAATAAGCAAAGGGAAAAGATCGGCCATCAACTCTGTTATCTCGTTTTTTGGCGACAATCCGATTCTGGACAGCCACATCATGTCCACTCTGTTGCCGCCTTCGTAAGGACCAGGCAGCTGTTCCCAAGATGGAATATTCCTCTGTAACTGATAGCCTTCCCAATCGTCCTTATGAGCCATTGCAATCGGTTTCAATTCTACACCCGTTGCGGAAAACTTTCTTCTTACATCAGCTAGGGGAAGGAACGAGCTCAGTGCCCAATCCGAGCTCTTCAGATTAATCTGAAATGAACCAGGTGACGATGGCGAAACAAACACTCACTCCGGAATGCAAAGGCTTGGTCGATTGGAAAGACACAGTGGAATAAAAGGTCACAGTGGAAAGAAAAGTTGCAGTGAAAAGAAAACGCTCAGTTGAACACCAGTCAAAGTGTTGGCAGCGTGTTCCTGGAATTATGAAAACCGCTTCATTGCACACAGCTTCGAGATGTTAGTGCTTCGAAAGGTTCAAACACAACGGAGGAACACTTTACTACAGGCAGTTACGATTGGATAATAATCAATGAAAAATGCATGGTCCTGGTACAGTTAAAAACGTCTTCACAGCACCTCATATTCGTGGTGTCAGTGCTGCAGAAGGTTCACAAAACATGTAAGAACACATTGCTGCAGGCGATATGATTGGACACTAACCATTAACCAATACTCAACTCCCT
Organism: Lithobius niger; assembly: GCA_023313725.1. Lineage (NCBI taxonomy): Eukaryota > Metazoa > Arthropoda > Chilopoda > Lithobiomorpha > Lithobiidae > Lithobius > Lithobius niger. The sequence goes on along the minus strand of JAHWFP010053993.1, from coordinate 6,540 downwards.
ACAGAAAAGGAATGGCGCAATCTCAGAAGTGGCAACATTTTCATTACTGCCAAACATGTGAAATGTGTCTCTTTTATGAAATTGGTGCACAGCAGGGGTTTCATAATTTAGTTTAGCCGGGTTCTTCTGACCCTCCTCCTATCGGACAAAGTCAGCATAAACTGAAGGTTAGTATTTTGACGATAGTAAGAAACAAAAATTTTAACGGAGCTTAAAATTAATTTTTACTGTCCTAAAATACTTACCTTCAGTAGAACCCACCCTACCTCCCTGCTGTCACAGAACCCGGTGGTTATCAAGATGAAACCTAAAGAATCGAATCGATATGATGAGAATGAGGCTCTGCTTACTATATTAATAGTAAGTTAGAGCAGCAATCCTAGCGGGTGATTAGCTAAACCACAATGAATACCCACCACCACCAACACCACCATAATGAATTTTAAGGGCTTAAAATTGAGTTCGAGCATTGATTTACTTAAGAAAAATAAGCGATTTTACTAAAAACTGAAAGTAAGTATATTAGGATAGTAAAAACTAATTTTAAGCTCCGTTAAAATTTTTGTATTTTATGAGGCCATAATTAGGGTGAAACAATTGTCTGAAAATTTCATGAATGAGAACTGTAAACAAGCGCCACCGAAAAACGCCTGTTTTTCAAGAAAATTGAAATTTTTTTGTCTTAAAACATCCAAAATGCCTCGCCGAGGCACATCTGGCCGTTTTTTTGTTAATGGACAGAATCATTCCAAATTTTCAGCATCTATAGCTTGCCCAAATACAAGATGCTTGGGGAAGCCCAAATCCGGACTTTTCACCAGGAAGTACCAGTAATTCACGTTTGAAGATCACCCCAAAACCACATCGCACCTTCAACATGGCTGCCATTACTGAACTCTGTATTTTTGTATTTTCATTTTATCCTTGTTCTTTTCGTGCATAAAGCCCCAAACTCTAGCTTAGTTGTATTTTAGGAGAAAGGCACTAAACATTGTGCCCATGTACTGACAACCATTTTTAATATGTGATATTTTTTATTGTGTTTGAACGATCGCAACTACTATGAAAAATTTCCACTTAGATCAAACATTTGTAAACGCGGTCTCGTATCAGACACTCGTGGTGAGGACACCTCAACACCACCGAAGAAAAAACCTGAGGGCAGCACTCTTACCTACCAGAAGAGCATCATCTTTATGGCGATTTCACTTTAAAATGTAAATAATGTATATTTTTTTAGGCATAAAGCCGAAACACTTTTCAGCTTAGTTGTGTTGTAGATGTTAAAAACACACGATATTTTTTATTTGTAACAGGTGACGACTTTGCTTATTTATGAAAAATGTCCGATGTTCAAACCAGTTTAAAAATCTAACCTAAACTGCGATATAGCCCTTTAAAAACTAGCTGGAACATTTAATCTTTTATTTGTGCACTTAATGCATTTTGGTAAATTTAACTTCTTGCCATGAACCCTACCGGAGCTCCAATGTTTATGTTTGTATATTTTCTTGGACCCAGTGTATGATTTTATGTTTATTTTTTATAGCATCTCCATCCAAACTCCGACCGTAGTGAACCTCTAAAAACGTAAACAAACTAGCTTTCCTTCGTTGTAAACATGCATTGTATATAGCAGTTTCATTCCCAAAGTCGAATAATAATTCTGTGCATTACACTTTGTCCCCCCCCCCCCTCCTTCAATAGTTGCGATGCATAACATCGTAGTTTATTTTAATAGGCCTAAAAATCACGTTGTTATGAGTTGAAAACTCACTTGCACTTTTCAAACCTGGCCTCTAAGTTCCAAGTCGGCAATTCCCTTTGTCAATTCGAATCCATCCAACCAAAACACTGCTTCAATTCCGTCAGCCAGCCAGAGCGCTCAAGCTACCCCGGTCGTCCGCGCTGTCATGGCCGACTTCCGGTAGTGACAGCTCGGCCGATTTTGGTCAGTCTCTCCTCCTCCAAGCGTCCACCTCTTCTCCACTCACCCCCTCCGTCGCTCTCCTACAGGTCAGCGCTAACCCTCTACCTGCCTGCCAAGCAGAAGGCATAAAAACCCAGACGCAGTAGAGTTTAGTTAGCACAGCAGAGCTCAAGGATTCTCAAAGCTAGAGGTCACTACGCCGGTCGGGAGTGGAGATGCCGCGGTCCGATTGTTGCCATACCGGGCAAAGGTGGTGGTTCGTATCGTACTTAGTTTAGCTTTAAAAGTTTAATTTTTGGACTTACAGTCAAAATTTATAGTTTAAACTTAACTAAACCTCGTAGCTTTAGAAAGTAAATTTATGGTGCGTCAAGCCAAACGGGATTTCGGACGTTGGCGGCCGTAATTTAAGGGTTCACGGTCCCTTACTAAAAACCAGCTTTATTTTCATGTTTTTTTAAACGCAGTTTAAAGTAAACAAAGGACGGTTTGATCTTCGTGGGGTTTCCATTGATTAAACGCTCGGATCCACTTTATAGGTAGCTGCGGCTCTATAATTTAAGGAGTTGACTTATCAACATCAACTCTGGGAGGTTTAATGCTTTGCAGTTACACGTAGAAACAAAACTGTAAAAACAAGTCTACTATTATATATCAGCCGAGGCTGTTTGTAATTTAGAGGGCTCTTTTGCGAAATCCCCTTGTGCCTATACAAATCACTTTTTCTATTTGAAAATGTTTTAACTGAACATCGTGTTTGTTCTAGTGTTGAATTTTATTGTAAATTCCCCGTGTTATTTATAAACTAATTCAGTTGTAAATTTGCCAAATGTAAATGTAAAGTGCGTTTTGATTTTTAACATGTTTGTTCAAAAATAAAACCAGGAGTTTAAAACCCAGTTGGTTTATTCGTCCGTCGTTCGTTAGCTTAGATAGCCTAATTTTCCCACCTTGGTGTCAGCGTTACCGCGTATTATTACAGTTAGCCTACAATATTAGGACATGTGTAGCTCCATTCCCTAAGCCGGGACTGTAGCTGTTGTGCTTGTTTGAAACAAAAAGTACCCAAAAGTAATAGTAAGAAGATCTAGTTACACCAGGCGAGCGGCGATGTTACAAGCACCTACCCCGTCGTAGCATCCGCCGTTACACATTGTCCGTTAACTTTAAAGTTCAAACCTCCACTTTAACTTTATGCGTTTTAGCATAACATCAAGCTAGACTAATTATTCATATTTTTAGCCTTTTATAATAATCTTTTACCCCCAGAAACGCTGCCATTAGTCCAAGTAAATTAGACATCGGCATTCTACCAGACACAAATTTTCAGTGTATATATGTTTATTTTAGTTCTCCTCTCAGCCCGACTGGAACCCAGCCCAAAACTAGTTGTGGTATATAACACTGCAGTTTACCGTTAAAGCTTGTTTAATTTAATAGTAATGTTTTCTGCATTACCCAAAGCACTGTAATAAGCTTTAACAAGAGCCGATTCACGTTGCAATCATGTAAATATGAAATCCGTAGCCAATAATTCAAAATAGAGGCCTATTTCCGAATGTTCAATTGAGTTAAAACTCAAAACCGGCCTGTCTTTTCCATTTCTCCATCCATACTCCTTCAAACGGCTCTGCACCCAGTTCCTTTGTTCATCCGACTTCTCCTCCCACTTTCTATTGTTCTCGGGGCCCTCGGCCAATCAGACCCCCGCAGCTACCCCGCGAGTCCGCGCTTACTTCCGGTTATGTGCATAAAACCCCAGCCCCAGAATGCATAGTTAGCACAGCTCACAGATCTCAAGCTAGAGAAGGGTCACGCCAGTCGGGAGTGGACACGCCATGTCCGCGGGATGCCATACCGGGCAAAATGGCAGTGGTTCGTATGTTTGTTGTTAGCTTTTGAAAATTTAATTTAGGACCCCCCAAGTCTAAATTTTAGTTCAATTGGAACTTAAACTCTCTCTAGCTAGGGAATATTATGGTGGTGACGCCTGTAGCAGCATCTTAGGTTTCTCACCCCATAACGTCAGAGTGGTTCTCTTACTAAAAACCAAAATCTTTCTTATTTGTTTTAAACATTAATTCAAATAACTGACGGTTTGATCTTTGTGTGGGATTCATTGGTTATTCACTCCAGACGGACTTTATAAGTAGCTGAGGCTTTTATAATTTGAGGAGTTGACTTAGAAACAGCAACTCTGGGAGGTTTAAGGCTCTGTTTTATCACTTAGAAACAAAACTGTGAAACGGTTGATCTTTCATGCGTGTTTGAAACATACTGTTTGATAGACTGTAACCTGCCTGGGCTGTTCAGTCTTCCGGACGACTCTGCGGAGCGTTCAGTATTGCTTTTTCTAGTCGAAAAACTTAATTGATTGTTCATTCAAAACACAAGTGTCGTTTTGTTGCAAAATCGTGTGAATTGCTACAATGTAAATTCAAACTAGTGCTTTTTGAATAAGTTTGTTTCAAAAGCTCTCGGGCAAACATAATGTAAAGTGTTATCTTCATTCTCTGTTGTTTCAAATAAAAACCAGGAGTTTTTAACTTCAGTCGTTTGCTAGTCGATTAACTGTTTAAGTGTAAATAAATATGTAAACCATTTTTAGTTTAGCTCTTGATAAACGGTTAAATTTCCATCGCTGGTGGCAGTGAAATACCACCAGTTTTAAGGTTAGGCCCCTTTAATTTAGGACCCTGCGCTCCATCCCCCATGCTGGGACAGTAGCCCTTGCTGTGCTTATGCCGTAAAAGTCGCAATAATCACCGCAACACCTTAAGCTGAATCTCCGTGTCAAACCAGGAAACCGGAGGCGCTACAAGCACCTGAGCCGTCGTAGCGTCCGCCGTTACAACTGGTGGCAGCGGTGGGATGAACAGGTGCTGTTCCCGTCAAGCGTTTCCCCCCTGCCATGCTACAAGCAAGAAAACCTAGAAGGATGCAAGCCACTTCCAACTAGACGTCTGTGGTCCCGACAATACGGCCACGAAGCAGATGCCTGTGACTAAGATACACAAAGTCACGAAGTAGATGTCGTACTGAAAGCTAAAAAACAGTACAACCACCGCCCAGCAGCCCCAACAACTGCCGAGGCCAGGAAGCAGCAGCTGCCGCTTCCCGTAGACTTCCTCAAGCCGAGAGCCGTCCCAACCCCAACCGATGCTGTAGGCCCGCGAGGGAACCTGCGCTCCGTACAGCCAAGCCGAGGATTTTGTGTTCTACACCAAGGTCCCGTGGATTTTGACCGCCAAAAACGTTCAACTCCAACATCAGTGCCGAACTTCCCGTGCTGCGATGGGTGCCGGAAGGACCAACTGACCGTACAGCGATTGTACGAACAGGGTGAGTGTACATGAGATATGCTAGAGGCCGCCAAGCCGAGTGTTGTAGTTGATAGCATTTATGCAATTTAGCTATTCATATACCAGAGTGCTGGAGGTTCTTAAGTGTGTATTTTTATGTGACAGCTTACTGGATTTGGGAGAGAAGTTTTTTAATTAATTCGCTCTGCTCAAACTTAACGTTAAATTTTAAGCGGCTGCTTTTAATTTTTGTTTCACTTATAAGAGTTTTATTTTGAAACCACGTTAAACGTAAAAATGTCCGAAATGGATCAACTCGAAGATATCATTCGTGATTTGCAAAACAAAGACCTCAAGAAGGCATGTTTAAACTTAGGTTTTACAGTTAGTGATTCTAGAACCGAATCCCAACAAATCTTACGAGCAGCCCTCGAAGATGGCAAATTAGATTTAACCGAACTCTCTGATGCATTAGCAAGCGCTATTGAAAAGAGAGAAGCTTTCCTTTTAACTAAAAAAGAATTAGCAGTTAAGGAAAATGAACTTTTACTGAAAGCAGAAGAGTTGAAGTTAAGAGCCTTAGAAGTGGCGGACGCAGATAAACGCCGGGCTCATGAATTAGCTCTTAAAGATCAAAAGGCTCAAATTCGAGACCGAGAAGCCTTGCTTAAAACCCAAGAAAGGGTGCAAGAAGCCCAACTTAAAGATCGTGCTAACGCTATGGAACTAGCCAAGTTAGACAAGCAGCTAGAATTAGTCAGGCTTAACACTGCATCCATAAATCTTAACCCCGCTCCAAACGGAGCTAACGGCGCTCCCCCTGCTCCCCCAAATCCAGTGGCAAGACATGGTAAAGTTGCGGACGTCGTTCGTCTCGTCAACAATTGGACGCCTAAAACTGAAATCAACAGTTTTCTTAAGATTTTTGAACGTACAATGATTAGTCAAAAGATCCCTAGAGATCAATGGGTCACGGGACTCCAACCCCTCGTCGGAGAGGTTTTTATTAAAGTTTGCGATCAGCTAACAGACGCTGAAATGCAAGATTACGATTTAGTTAAAAGTAAAATACTTGCCCGTTTTGTTCAGACTAAAGAGTCCGTACAAACACAGTTTCGTTCTCTTGAAAAAGAAACTGATCAACAATTTTTCGACTATGCTTTTGAGCTAGAAACGTTGTTTACTCGTTGGTTGGCTTTGGCTAAAGTTAACCGGGACTATGGCAAACTTGTCAATTTAATGCTTTTGGAGCAATTCTACAAAGCTTGCCCTACCCAACTTAGGAAATGGATCCCTGATCAAATTAAG